>PITA01002860.1:86293-151142 GCA_004023965.1 Spilogale gracilis | reverse complement strand
TTTTTTCTCCTAATGATTTTCCTGGGAACACTGCTAATACATCATTTTCCTATGAATTTTCCTGATCTCAGAATCTGTTTCCAGAGAATACAAGTAAAAAACCACTAACTCTAAAATGATATTATTATTACTGTATCAAGACTTAATAATATAATATATCGGGGCGCCTGGGTGGCTCAGTTGGTTAAGCAACTGCCTTAGGCTCAGGTCATGATCCCGGAGACCTGGGATCGAGTCCCACATCGGGCTCCCTGCTCGGCGGGAGGCCTGCTTCTCCCTCTCTCACTCCCCCTGCTTGTGTTCCCTCTCTGGCTGTGTTTCTCTCTGTCAAATAAATAAGAAATCTTAAAAAAAAATAATATAATATATCTATTATTATTATTATTCTTGATTTAGCACATGTTATTTAGGAGCCTCTCATATCTAAATGTCCTCCTGTGTAAACATGGAAACTCTTTCTTCCGACCCCCATCCCCTCCTTTCCCTCCCCTTCCTCCCTCCCTCCCCACTCCCTATCCCAACTACCTGTTTTTATGTGGGTGTGAATTGGGGGCTAGATACTCAATTAGAGAAGCTGGCCAGGTCAGTACTCTAGTGTGCAGTGAGACTACAGCCAAACAACTTATTGATGTGTCTATCACTAATGCCTACGACTTCAGGATGAAAAAAAAATGTTTTCTAAATCTGGCGGATCAGTGGGGCAAGAGAAATGATATTTTTTCATATCCCTCATGGGACTAGACCAGTAAAGGATTTTATAAGTCCTGTTGGCAGACTGGAAAACACAGCCGGGTAACTCTCAGGGGGGACAGGAGCTTTGCAGGAGACGCAGTGGAAAGTAGAAGCAGAAGGGGAAGGAACGGAGGGGCACAGGCTGCAGCATGTGGGCCTGGGGAGAAGACAGGGGGCCTGGTCCAGTGAGGCCCTGGGAGCCTCGGAACATTCCACAGTGGGACGAGATGGCAGTGGGAAGGTCTGGGGATGTCACTGGATAGGTGAAACTGCAAGGGGACACAGGACAGATAAACACCCAAGGAAGAGAAACTTCCAAGACATTTGTAGTCCCTTACTAACTGCCAGGCAATATGGTGGGTAACTGTGAAAGACTTCTGGCTAAAAAACTCCAACCCACTCTATTTGTGTAAGAAGAGCCTACACTGGCCAACCACAGTGGTGACTGGAATTTCCACAATTAATCAAGCCATTTGATTAAGGCAAGATTTCTCAACCTGAACCCAAGGCCCAAGGCCCTTGAATTCAGGAGGCTCATGAACATGCATGAAGAAAAAAATTTTTATCTTTATTTTTATTCTCATCGAACTGAAAGTTTAATTACGAATGTAGCCAACAAAACTTAGAACTACCCAAGGCTTTGTCACCAATAGAAATCATAGATTTTTTCAAGTTGCTATAAATATTTCAAAATATCATTTATACTCCCTATACTTTAAAATTAAGAAAACAACTAAACATGCCTCTAGATCTTGTTTTCTAGTATATTAATGAAAAAGAACATGTTACTCTTGCACCTTTTAGAACCTATTTGAGAGCAGTATTTCAATATGATTGGTTTCTTTTTTATTTTATTTTATGAATTTAAAACCATTATTCGAAAAGGGATCCATGGAAGAAAAAAAATAGTAATGAAGGCATTGAAAGTCACAGATAAAAGCTCACATGAGTAATTGTTACCGGTTTCCTCCTTATAGTCATCACAAAGAGCTTCATCCCTTCCCCCCAAGAAAAGCTACAACAGAAAAGGTGAATATTGATGAGGGGAAAAAGAAGAGAAAGATCTGCTTCAGAGGACAGAGCTGGATGTTGGCGCCACACGTGGGAATCTTCAGCATGCTGAGAGAACGTGCTGCACAAAACCGGCAGCCGGAAGATGTTACCACAGCAAACAAACTTCTTTGCAAAGTGTTGTGGACTGAAGGATCTGTCAGCCAAAACGTAGATGTTTGTTAAAAATACAGATTTTCTGGCGCCTGGGTGGCTCAGTGGGTTAAGCAACTGCCTTCGGCTCAGGTCCTGATCTCAGGGTCCTGGGATCAAGGCCCACATTGGGCTCTCTGCTCAGCAGGGAGCCTGCTTCCTCCTCTCTCTCTGCCTGCCTCTACCGCCTGCTTGTGATCTCTGTCAAGTAAGTAGATAAAATCTTAAAAAAACAAACAAACAGATTTTCAGGGGTGCCTGGGTGGCTCAGTCATTAAGCATCTGCCTTCAGCTCAGGTTCCAGGATCGAGCCCCGCATCTGGCTCCCTGCTTGGCAGGAAGCGTACTTCCTCTCTCACTCTCCCTGCTTGTGTTCACTCTCTAGCTGTGTTTCTCTCTGTCAAATAAATAAATAAAATCTTTCTTAAAAAAACACAGAATTTTAGGCCTTGGGCAGAGCATAGGAATCTGTATTTTAATAAGCATCCCAGGAGATTTGGGGATAAAACCTAAGCAGGGAGTCTTGACTATATAAGAATACTGAGATAGGGCACCTGGGTGGCTAAGTGGGTTAAGGCCTCTGCCTTTGCCCAGGTCGTCATCTCAGGGTCCTGGGATCAAGGCCCTCATCGGGGTCTCTGCTCAGCGGAGAGCCTGTTTCCTCCTCTCTCTCTCTCTGCCTGCCTCTCTGCCTACTTGTGATCTCTCTCTCTGTGCAAGAAATAAATAAAATCTTAAAAAAAAATTGGGATAGAGGAGAATGCCGTAGGTTTCCAGGGAAAACTTGGCTGTCCTTGACATGCTAATTTATACCTGACTTCCCAAGAGATGGAGATTGCATCCCTGTGTGTTATAATCCAGCCCCCTACTGAGACAGGTGGACCTTCTCCCTCCAGGAATTTTAAATCCTGTGTCATTCATGAATGTATGGTGCCATATTTTTCAAAGTACCAGATTGACAGGGGCTTTCCTTGGGCTCAATGAGCCTTTTTAAGTAGCTCTAAATTGTAACTGTGTTTCCTATCTCAGTTTTATAAAGGGTGAAATATTTACTTATTATCAAATACTTATTATGTAAATCATAGTGTCCTAACCTTGGTGTGATGGAATGCAGTTTGGGATTTTGGGGGAAGTTCTGAGGGATAAACCCACAGTATGCTTCAGAGAGAGATTTAAATTGCTAATTTCCTTCCTAGAGTTGGAATGTGAGTAAGGATTGTCACAGACTCAGCATGCAAACCCCGTAGTTAACATTCCTATGTAGTAAGGATCTCTTAAGTTGTGTTTTGGTTTGAGGAACAGCAAGCATAAATACAGCACGGGGTGGGGGTGGGGGGGCGGAACTTTGTTGTTTATTTTAAAAGGAATAAAAATTTATGAGGAGCTTTTGCCCACCAGAAAAGAGCTTTGTCTTTAGTCTCCCACATGATTTTATTCCTCTAATCACCTTGGAAAGAACTTTTCCCCTAATGCAATCTGAGTTCTGCATTTTGGTGCCCAGAACAAGGAAGTGAAGAGCGCTGTCGCACACACACACAATAGAAACATAAAGAACAAGCGCAACACCAGACAATATATGTGATTTGGAACAAAGACATAATTATTTGCCTAAGACTCAGAAAGTTGTGCCTGGAATGCTGTGAGGAACCAGAACTGGGTCTCTCCTACCCGAAGCCGGGTGGTAATCTTAGGCACTCCCCGCACATTCATTCTGCTTTGAGTAGACAAGACATGGCGTTTTGAACGGAAGCAAAAACCTCATTGCGACATTTCAATGGCGTAATTAGCGACAATTCACCCAATTTGTATTGGGCACCTTCCATGTTTAGGGTCTGGGCTCAACCTTGTATGTGCATCAGCTCATGGACTCCTCATAGGAACTCCATTAGGTAGGTGTGACCATCCACGTTTTATAAGTGGCTAGCACAGAGTAAGCACTCACTGAAGAGTACTTATTATTTTAAATCATCATTATTACTTTTATGAATAACTTCTGTATGAGGTAGCCAGCATGCTTTCAGACTCTTACTTGGGCCTTGGAAAATAGGTTCAGTTTTGCTAGCTGGAGACAGGGAAGAGGCAGAGAGTAGTCTGGTATAAAACCAAGACTGAAGGAAGGAACCTATAAGGAGGAGGGTTAGAATAAGGAGTAAATTTACTTGTCTGAATTGAAGAGTTTGGGGAGAGGAATGTTTGGCGCCATGCCTAGAAAGAGATCTGTGGGTGTCCTTTTGGAACTTTGCTTGGCCTGGGAGTTTGGACATGAATTTAAAGGCAATGGGAACTCACTGAAGGTTTCTGATTTGGGAAGCTGTTTCGGAGTATGCACGAAGGACTGGGAGCAAGGCAGGGGGAAGGCGCAGAGAGGAATACGTTTTACAGATACTATAGTATTTCAGGTCTGAAGTTATAAAGTCAGGGCCTGAACCAGGGTAGTGGCTGTAAGAACAGAAGGAAGGTGTGTGTGTAAGAGAAATTATACAAGATGGCTTGTTAGGACTTGGAGCCAGGAAAATTGTGGGGAAGATGGAGAAATCAAAGAGGATCAGAATCAAGATCTTGAAAAAACTACAGTATCATTTCCAGATAAAGTAGATGGTGTTCAGATGTAAATTGGTAGGTCTGACTTTGAACACACTGATTTTGATTAGAGTGTAATATCTAGGTGAAACTGTCTGCTAAACAGTCACCAGCTCTGGTAGAATGGGAGAAATGGAGAACGAAGAATCCATTCTTTAAAAAGACTCACCTTTTTTTTCTTTTTAAAGATTTTATTTTTTTATTTGAGAGAGAGAGAGAGAGCAAACGAGTGCATGAGCAGGTACAAGCAGTAGGTAGAGGCAGAGGGAGAAGCAGACTCCCAGCTGAGCAGAAACCCTGACTCAGGGCTCAATCCCAGGACCCCGAGATCATGAACTGAGCTGAAGGTGCTGCCTAACAGAGTGAGCCACCCAGGCGCCCCTAGAAAGACTCATCTTTTGTGGGTAGTAGAGGAAGGGAGCCATCGAAGGAGAGGAAGAACGGTTTTGCCATGTAAGGAAGAAAAGTGTTATAGTGAACAAGTGTCAGGTAAGCCAAGAGAGGAGACAAATTTAAGCTGCAAGTGGTGGCAGCCCAAGAAGACAGTGGTGACCACTAGACATTTGTGGGAGCCACTCACCTTCTCCTGACCTTCCTGTATCCGAAAGGCACAAGAGGAGGTTATAGAGGCTTAGGAGAAAGATGCAGCTCTGTGGAGTAAAGACTGTAGGTCTTACATTGATGTTTTTATTCCCAGCCCCACAACTATACCTCACCAGTGGTCAGTAGCACCGTCTGAAAATATGGCAAGTCTACCATTTTTATTTTTGTTCATTGTCATTGTCAACATCATCTTAAACAATCCAGATGCAGTGGCTGCAAATACGGAAACAGACTCAAAGTGATGTTAACAATGAATCAGAAGTGCTGAGGTAGAGTAGACATTGCCTTTGGTTGATTAGAGGCTCAACAAAGTAATTAAGGACACAAATATTTCCCATTTCTCCTCTCTGCTGTCCCCAGTGGAAACTTCTTCCTTAGAGAAGTAGCGAGATGGCCCCTGCAGTTCCAGATATCGCAGAATCACAGCTCTTTGGAGGAAGGAGACCACCTTTTCCTGTAGCTCTCTCGGAGGAGGCAGGAAACTTGTGGAAGCATCCCAGCAGACTTCCCCTCATGCCTCATTGGCCAGAAATAGGTCACATGCAAATACCAAATATAATTTTGGTAAGGGTAATGACATTATTTTCAGAGGATCAGATCTATTCCTGATAATTTCTTCTGAAATACTTGACTTTACAGTTGGGTCCCTGGACAAAACTTGGATTCTGTTAGAAAGGAAGGAGGAGTGAATGGACCCTAAGTGGGCAACTCTTAAATGGAGACTACATTATCAGTCTGAAGGATTACAGAGAAATTCTTGCTTAGGTTCCCTATCTGAAAGGGCCTTTAAAGTAGTTGGTGGTAGACACTCCAAAAAAATCACAGCAGATTTTGTAGTACAGTTTTGATACACAGTAGGTACTTAAGAATATTTGTTGGGTGCACAAATACACCCTAGTATACCCTAAATGCTAAATGAATAATACAACCATGGGCAGAGATTCACATCTATTATTGGACCAGTTCTAGTGCAGAGATTTATCAAATTTAGTGAAGTTCTATTAAAATACACACACCCAAAGGGCATCTGTGTGGCTCAGTCAGTTAAGCATCTGACTCTTGGTTTTAACTCAGGTCATGATCTCAGGGTCTCTATGCCTGGTGTGGAGTCCACTTGAGATTCTTTCTCTCCCTCTGCCTCTACCCTGCCCCCAGCTCACACATATGCTGTCTCTCAAAATAAATGAATAAAATCTTAAAAAAATGAAATGCAGACAACCAAGCCACAATTTCCCAGAATTCAGAGTCAGTTTTTATTTTTTAACAAGAAGCCTAAGGGGTTCTAGTACAAGTTCCATGTGTATTAGGGAGGGTAGCTGTATGGGTGTGGTTGGGGTTGGTAGGCATAATTTCTTAAAAAAGCATTTAATGAATCATTAAATTAAACAGCTAGTGATTTACCTTCTGATACCTGTAAAGTGGTTGCTAGGATTTACAAAATAGTATTTTATAGTTCTTTTTTTAAAGTATTTTATAGTTCTTATCAAAGAGCCATAAGTACAAAGAAGACTCATTGGGCAACTCTTTCCTTCTGGGCCCAAACTTATTGGCTGCTGAGGAAAAGGTGAATTAAACAGGGCTTCCAAATTCCACATTTGAAGGTATTTTTTTTATTTTACAATATGATCACATGTAATTATCAGGCTTCTTTTTAGTAATGGATTGAAGATATCTGCTCATATTTATTCTTTCCCAACACTGGTTAACCAATTCTCCCCCCCACCCCATTATCTTTATAATTTATCATACCCAGAAACTTACAGGTGGAGGGAGAGACTATTCTTTCTTTCTTGATTGCAAAATTTACATTTATTGGAAGAAAACCTTAGTTTGTCACAGCTCTTATCTAATGGTATAAAGTGAAGAAACTGATTCTAAATTCCAACTAGCAGTGTCACTCCTGCTTGCTTTCATGCTGTTGATGTCATTTTCATTTATATCTGGTTAGTATTTACCTCCTTTTCTTTCTTTCTTTTTTTTAATTAATTTATTTATTTGACAGAGAGAAGACACATAGCTAGAAAGAGAACACAAGCAGGGAGAGTGAGAGAGGGAGAAGCAGGTTTCCCACCAAGCAGGAAGCCCACTGCGGGGCTCCATCCCAGGACCCTGGGATCATGACCTGAGCCAAAGGCAGATGCTTCACGAGTGAACCTCCCAGGCGCCCTACCTCCTTTTCTTAATTCATCCTTTTCCTTCTGCGCTGTACCCACTCCCTTTGCTGCTGCTGCTGCTGCTGCTGCTGCTGTGTGTGTGTGTGTGTGTGTGTGTGTGTAAAGCCTGGTTGGAGAATGTATATAATAATCATACCTATAGTGCAAATTATACAGCAAGTATGATTTCAAAGCACTCTCACGTCCATGATCTCAAACTTCCAAACTTGTGAGGGGCTAATATTCATATTATTGAACAGGTTAGGAATTTTATATTTGTCCAGGATCATACACCTAGTATAAGGCAGCCAGGGGAAAAAATTATATGCTATGGTGGATTTGGTAGTGTCCTATAAACTGGATTTAATTTTACAGGATTTTTTAAAACCCAAATGATCATCTTAAATGCTTTTATAGAGCAATAACTGTATTTGGATGTTCTTGCAGGGGGTATAAATGAGAAAACTGAGATTCAGACATGGTAGCAAGTGGCAGAGCTGGAACGACCTTTCCTAGTGCACTGAATCCCTGCCTAACACACAGTCCGTCTAAGACAGTGCTTACAACCCCCTTCCCCTTATCTAGCCCATACTCACTGTTGATAATCACAAAACTCTCATGTTCTCCAGACAATCCGTTATGCCAAGAATATTTTGTCAGATGTTAATTTGTTTGCCTCCTCCACAAACAAGGTGCTATTAATTGTACTTTTTCTTAAGATTTTTTCTTTTCTTTTTTTTTTTTTTAAAGATTTTATTTATTTGACAGAGAGAAACACAGCCAGATAGGGAACACAAGCAGGGGGAGTGAGAGAGGGAGAAGCAGGCTTCCCGCCGAGCAGGGAGCCCGACGTGGGGCTCGATGCCGGGTCTCCGGGATCATGACCTCAGCTGAAGGCAGTCGCCCAACCAACTGAGCCACCCAGGCGCCCCTAATTGTACTTTTTAAAGTCCATCCTCACCCTGGCTGAGGATCCCTACGTTGGAATCCAGGTCCTACATCAAGCGTGCCTTTTTCTGCTGTCAAGTTCAGAACGGCAGTCCAGGTGCTGAACTTCAGGACAGAGGCTCATAGACCTCACTGAACATCTGCTGGAACCGCCTGTCATTGTGCAGCATGGGGATGACTTCCTGTGTACTCCAGTCCTCTTACGTGTCCAACTTCCTCAACATTTCACTTCCTCTTACCTTTAACCTGTGATTGCTTTCCTTCCACAGGCCTGTGTAGGGTGTTCCTTTCCCCTTCAATCAGTAGGCAAACATTGATTGATAGGACCAAGTTCTCTGCAGGTGCTGGCCTGAACTTCAACCTCAAATTCACTCTACACAATGGGTAAGTTATTAGTTCATTTGAGATCAGTTCAATATCTGTTTACTGAACAGGAGCTTGTTCCATGCTTTTAAGGAGTTGAGTTGGTGGAGGAAGAGAGGTGTTGTCAAAAAATATGCATGGTGGGGGCGCCTGGGTGGCTCAGTGGGTTAAAGCCTCTGCCTTCGGCTCAGGTCATGATCTCGGGGTCCTGGGATCGAGGCCCACATTGGGCTCTCTGCTCAGCGGGGAGCCTGCTTCCTCCTCTCTCTCTGCCTGCCTCTCTGCCTACTTGTGATCTCTCTGTCAAATAAATAAATAAAATATTTTTTAAAAATATGCATGGTGGGACTTTAAGCTAATGAAGGAGTTTGCCATGTTTGGGGGATGCTGATACAAGGCACAGATCTCTGGGGTCAGAAGAAAAGGATATATACTTTTAAATTTTAATCAAATTATTGTTTGTTTGTTTTTAAGTAATCTCTTCACCCAGCATGGGGCTTGAATTCATAACTCTGAGATCAAGAGTCACATGCTCCACTGAACCCACCAGAAGCCCCAAAAAGGACACTGTTTGAAGCTCACCGCATGGTAAGCAACATAATTATAAGCATATTTATGTCTGCTACCCTTGCCTCTGAGTGGGCAGACCCAGGGGTGCTCACAGGAGAGCACACTGAGCTTAGGACACCCAAATCTTTCAGATTCGATGGCATAAAAGCTTACTTAGACAAATGTACCATATTAAAGTAGGATGATAAGAGTGCAAGCTGAATGGAGCGTTCATGGAAACTCTGCTATCTTCGTAACCTTTCTATAAATTTGAAGCTATTCCAAAATAAATATTCGGGGTTTTGCCCAGATTTTATTTATTTATTTATTTATTTATTTATTTATTTATTTATTTATTTCACACACACACACACACACAGAGAAAGAGAGAGAGAGAGAGAGAGAGAGAGAGAGAGAGAGAGAGACCACCAGCTAGAGAGGGAACATAAGCAGGGAGAGTAGGAGAGGGGGCAGCAGGCTCCCCAGTGAGCAGGAAGTCTGATGTAGGGCTGGATTCCAGGACCCTGGATCATTACCTGAGCCAAAGGCAGACACTTAATGACTGAGCCACCCAGGCCCCCCAAATATATATATTTTTAAGTTGCCTACGAAGGGGCTTCTGGGTGGCTCATTTGGTTAAGCGTCCAACTCTTAGTTTCAGCTCAGGGTCACGAGATCAAGACGGGTGTGCGGCTCTGCACTCAGCATGGAGTCTGCTTGAGATTCTCTCTCCCTCTTCCTCTTCCTCCTCCTCTGCCCCTTTCCTTGCTTGCATGTACTCTGTCTCTCAAATTAATAAATATGTAAAGTCTTAAAAATAATGCTTACCAGAACTTTGCTCTAGAGAGAGATAATATCTCTATCTTCCAATACTGTTTGTTACACAAACATCCTTAATAAGAGAGTCCGAGCAGGATGGTAGCCGTGGAGGTCAGAATCTGCTAAGAAGTGTGTAACAACTTACCTACTGAATCAACTAACCCTGAAAATGGAGGGGGGGAAAAAAGGAGAGTCCAGAAGAACAGTAGAAATGCAAAACCCATGTAGCAGTATCTCAGTGATATCTACCCCTCCTTTCTACACCATCTTGATTTCTTGTGAATTTTTTCATAAATATGTCTGCCATTCCCTTGGCCACTCTGAGTAAAATGACAGAGGCTGGGGCCAAATATGTTCAATACATCTCATATAGCCTCCTATTAAAGTCACTATGAACAGGAATCTCAACAAGAGGAGACAGCCATCTTACAGCAATGGCCTCAGCTAGGTATCGCAGGATCTTAGAATCAATCCATTGAATAGATCCCATAAACCACCAGGGTCTAACTTAAGAGAAATCAGAGGACTCTCTCAAGTTTCTCCACTGATCTTTAGTGTAGGTACAGCAGAATTATTAAAAATCATATAGACTCTGCCTTGGCCCATGAAGAAGAAGTTTAAAGCAATTCTACCATCAATAATATCCCTGGTCAGTTAGTTGAGGCTGACCTGAATGTTTCCCAGGGCCAAGGTGGTATCCCTGGTCACTTCAGTTAAACTCAGGGACAAATTTTGTACTGCCTTTTCTAATTAGATGGCTTTCATTGTAGCAGTAACTGAACACCAACTGTGCATAAAAAATGAGCCAGTTATCCCTTTGGGAAGCTCTTCCAGGTAATCAAAGTCTTGGTTTTGAACTTCATTATGGGTTCACAGTCATTTGAGGGCTACTACTAGTAGTGTCTCCTTAAATGCTTGCTTGTCTCATGATCATTCCTAAGGAGCAAATCACCATGTTTCTGGAAGTAAGTCAAGATAATGTCTGGCAGCCAGGCAAGCAATGGAGTCCTGGGGGTGTACATGGTCGCCTGGAAAGAAAGTGTTGCTTACAATTGTTGGTGCCCCCCCCCACCAAGTTAAACTTACTTCATTCAGTGGGCACAGTTCAATTGTACTGTGAATATGGTTGCCCACCAGCTGTTAAATCTCAGAGTTCTTAGGTCACTTTGAGTAACTGAGTCTAGTCCTGTTTAAAGAGGAGTTGCTTGAGGGAAGTCAGACTAAAATTGTCTGTCCATGTCACCAGGCAGGTGGCATTGATCCACCCCTTGGAATGACTGAGCAATGACTATAGGAATGGGGTTACGGAAGACATCTAGAGCTGTTGACAGGTGTTTTGTGTGGGACATGTGGGAGCTGGGACCATCTTTACTATTTCCAATAAACATGTTGGTAAGGTTAAGGGAAATGCTGATCAAACCTCAAACTGTTTTTAGAGCCATCTGGCAGGGGAAAACAGTGAGTTAGATTGGAAGTGCTTATAACAGTTTAGGAGAATCACAATAAAATGCTCTCTTGCCTGAAGAAGGCTGCAGGGATGACCTAAAGGACAAAAATCCTCAAGGTCCTTCCTCCTCCACATCTGCTGAGGTCTAGGGTATTATTACTTGCTCAGGAACTGGATTGTTCTCCTTCATCACAAATTAGTGTGTCCCATTCCAGTGACTACCCCTTCACTTTTCCCCAGTCATTCCCCACTCTCATCTAGACTTTTCATCTGCAAGAACCATGCAAGAAGGACAAAGCATTTTTATAAAATTCCACTGATTATTATGCCCCGACTCTAGGGAGACTTGGCAAGTGTTGTACTCAACCTAGCAGTCATTATCCTTATGCTCTCTGTAACTGTTTTTTGATTGGCGGGGGGAAGGGAGTGGCCTTCTGTTTACCCAGGACAAGTATGAGTACTAGTCATTATAGAGGGAGGACCTGAGGCTGAGTGCCAGAATGGTGAGGAAGTGCCTCTGCCTGGAGGAGAGTTAGCAACATAGCAACCATGGCCCTATCTAGAGTCTTTGAGACTTCATGACCAGTAACCACCTCCTCAGTTCCTCCTCCATAACAGCCTATAAAGCAGACGGCCATTTATTGCTCAGCAGACATGCAATTTATCCTAAAACTGATTCCTGGGAACCATACAATTTGGCTTATTATCTTTTTTCATGGCCATCTTGCAAATTTCATTTATCAGCCCATGAGATCCTCATCTTTCCTCTTCCAGAAAACTGTGTCTCGTGTATTATTTCTTGTCACAAATACTATCAAGAACTGGGAAAGGTCTGAGATTTAACTCTACAAGGCAGCCTGACTTGTCAGAGTTTCATGGATGCTAGCTGCATCCAAACAAGACCCCCAGGTCAGAGACAGAGGACTTTTACTCACAACATAGTACATGACAAGAGCATCTGTGTGTTTGTATCAGTTCCCCCAGTTCCCACAGCAGGGACATGGATGGGCCCAGATGGAGGTAGGGACTCACGGTCGATTTCATTTCAGGAGAGCAACCCTGTAATGCGCTCAGGGAACCCAGATCTTTCTTACTGTGCAATGAGTATGGCTGTCCAGTACTTCAGAAGGAGACATTATCTTTATGTTCCAATGTCATGTGCTATATAAACATCCTTGCAAAGACAGTCCAGGGAAAAAGGCATTTATTTAATACCTCTACTAACAAGGCATGCAAAACGTGAGAGATCCATCAAGGATTGTTTGCCTAGGGCGCCAGGGCAGCTCAGTGGGTTAAAGCCTCTGCCTTAGGCTCAGGTCATGATCTCAGGGTCCTAGGATTGAGGCCCGCCCTCTGCTCAACAGGGAGCCTGCTTCCTTCTCTCTCTCTGCCTGCCTCTCTGCCTACTTGTGATCTCTTTCTCCGTCAAATAAATAAATAAATAAATAAATCTTTTAAAAAAAAAAAGAATTGTTTGCCTATAGGAGTCACATAAATTAATACATTCAAGAAAATAGTAAGGGCTGAGATGAAAGTATTGGAAGGGTACTTAAAATGAGTTTTCATTATTTCTGTTTTTAAACACATTTTTCCTTCAGTAAATCAATTCTGTTATTATCTGTTTTGAAAGGTGTATGTTTGTAAATTGAGGAATTAGATGTAACAAAAAAAACATGTTTATAATTATTATCAGTTGTATTTTTGCATGTCTTTTCCTTTTTTCCTTTAACTGATTAGTTCCTTGTAACAATGTGTAAGTAAGATGAAAATTGAATAGATTTAGTCTGTACCCAGCCACTTTTTAGTACAGAGCAGTAGTTGTTCAAAATCTTTCCTAATATGCTACTTAAAGCTGGAATGAGCAAATTAGAAATTAATAATAAAGTGAACAAAATCTTGAAATACAGGTGAAAGGACAGAACTGCCTTTTTTTTTTTAAAGATTTTATTTATTTATTTAACAGAGAGGGAGATCACAAATAGGCAGAGAGGCAGGTAGAGAAAGAGAGAGAAGCAGGCTCCCTGCTAAGCAGAGAATCCGATGTGGGGCTCAATCACAGGACCCTGAGATCATGACCTGAGCCGAAGTCAGAGGCTTAACCCTCTGAGTCACCCAGGTGCCCCCAGAACTGCTTTTAAAAAAACATATTTTATATTTTGATTTCGATGAACATTTGCTGCTCCCAAGATGGCTTCATAACATTTCCAAGGAGATAATGATAAAGATGATAACTTCTGTTAGTTCAGGGACCAATAACATAGGGAACAGAAGAAAGGAACTGACAGATTTAATTATTCAGTGACCTCTTCCCTGCCCCTCTGTCATTAAATGTTTGAAAATCCGAACTTTCCTTTAATTGTAAAATCTATTTAATCATTTATTGGATGCTTACCATGTACACTGCACATTCAATACTGAGTAAAAGGTGGTCTTGGTAAGACTGATAAATTGAAAGTGAAATTAACTAAATGCCGTAAGAATGCCATGAAAATTCAGAGTATAAAAGAAGTATGTTTAAGAGACAGTAGAAGAAGCTTTATGTTGCAGAGGTTAAGAGCATAGACTCAGAAGCCAGATAGCTTAGGTTCAGAACACAGACCTGCTGCTTACTAATTAGTAAGATTACATTATCGCTTCATTCCTCAGTTTCCTTATATGTAACATGGGGATAATAATAATATTTGTATCAAAGGTTGTTTTGAGGTTTAAATGAATTAATTTATGCAAAGCACACAGAACAGTGCTGGGCACAAAACTAAGGGCTTTAGAAGACCAACTCTAATTGTTGTTGTTACATGTATGATTATGGGACTCAGAAAAAACTTTATGAATGAGGAAGTATTACAGGTGATCCTGGTTAACAGCAGGGAATGGAATGGAGACAATGTCAGACATCCCTCAGCTAACAGCCCAACTGAGGCACCAGGAGGATGGATGTCCTAGACTCTTGCTCTGGGGAAAATCAGACACAGACATTCCCCAACTGCTGCTCTGAAGCTACAGCAAAGGTTGCATATGTGCATAGATTGCATATGTGCATAGATTGCATATGTGTATGCATCTGAACTGAAATATTCTCAAAGGATATACCAAATTGATTTTCCCTGCTTTGTGGAATGATGAGTGGTGTTTATTTTCTTCTTTTTGCTTATCAGAATTACTTTCTTTTCTTTTCTTTTTTTTTTTTTTAAAGATTTTATTTATTTATTTGACAGAGAGAAACACAGCCAGAGAGGGAACACAAGCAGAGGGACTGAGAGAGGGAGAAGCAGGCTTCCTGCCATGCAGGGAGCCCGATGTGGGGCTCGATCCTGGGTCTCCAGGATCATGACCTGAGCCGAAGGCAGTCGCTTAACCAACTGAGCCACCCAGGCATCCACTTATCAGATTTTCTAATTATGAAATAATTAATATCTACTTATTATTATAATAGGAAAAAATGAAAACTTATTTTTAAAAAGCCATTACTCATTAAATATTTGGCATTTATTGATTTAAAAAAGCCTTTCCGTTTCACTCTTCTCAAGCAAGAGGCATGGTACATAGAAATCTGTGATTGTGACAAGTCCAGAATTCACTATGAGACTGGCATATGGGAATGAATTTCTTAGCTGGTGAGTGAGTCTGGTTGACAAGCCAAAGTGGCAACATGACCATAATTTATTACATGATCCCATTTAATTCTTGCAACAACAATAGAGGTAGATATTATTGCCTCAGTTTTACAGATAAAAAACTGACAATATTATGTATCATGTTGGTAATCAAGAATTTGGGAATGTAATGGGGTGTCTGGTTGGCTTAGTCAGCATAACATGTGACTCTCAATCTCAGAGTCATGAGTTTGAGCCTCCCATTGGGTGTAAAGATTACTTTTAAAAAAATTTAAAGAAAACTTTGGGGGCTCTTGGGTGGTGTAGTTGGTTAAGTGTCCAACTCTTGGTTTTGGCTCAGGTTGTGATCTCAGGGTCATGGGATTGAGTCTGGTGTAGGGCTCCATCCTCAGGAGAGTCAGCTAAATAAAATTGCTCTCTCCCTCTCTTTACCCCTCCCCTCATGCTCTCTATCCTTCTCTCTCTAAAATTAATCAATCTTCTTAAAAAAAGCCTTTGGAATCTGAGAATATCATGGGTCTAGTATTAGGGTTCTCATTCCTTAACACTTCATTGTGGGGGCTTGTCCTGTGCACTGTAGGATGTTTAGCAACATCCCTCATTTCTACTCACTAAACACCTATAATATCCCTCGCCTCACAGGTTGTGACAAGCAAAAATGTCTCCAGAAATTGCCAAATATCCTCTGATTGAGAACAACTGGCTTAGTGTATTCTATTCATTAATTATGAATATTAAACTCCAAACATTCAAGATGTAAACCTCAAACCATTTTCAATACTTTACCTTCATACGGGGCTTAGGTCTTTGACTGAACCTTTAATTGATGTTATTGATGACAACAGACTTTATGATATATGAACGTATTTTGCATAAATATTTTACCATCTTGTGAATTACTTCCAACCCAATGAAGACCAAATAAATGAACATTCTTTTAAAAAAGATTTTATTTATTTATTTGACAGAGAGAAACATAGCTAGAGAGAGAACACAAGCAGGGGGACTGAGAGAGGGAGAAGCAGGCTTCCCACCGAGCCGGGAGCCCCGTGCACGGCCCGATCTCAGGTCCCCGGGATCATGACCTGAGCTGAAGGCAGACATTTAATGACCGAACCACCCAGGCACCCCACAAATAAACATTCTTAGACCTTCAATTTCAGAAGTCAAATTACTGACCATAAAAGTTGTACCAATTTACATTTCTGCTAGCAGTATGAGAGAGTCTATCTTACCATGTTTTCACCAGCATTGGCTATTATGTATATATTTCTATCTTTGCTAATAAAGGTTCTCATTTATATATATTATTTTTATAGATATTTATAGTCTTATTTATGTATATGTTAAAGACTTCTTTATTGAGAGAGAAAGAGTGCGTGCACACACGTGCATAGTGGGGAAGGACAGAAGGAGAGGGAGAGAGAAACTCTAAGCAGATTCTATGCTGAGCGCGGAGCTGGACGTAGGGCTCCATCTCAGGACCTGGAAATCATGACCTGAGCTAAAACCAGGAGTCGGGGGGCGCCTGGGTGGCTCAGTTGGTTAAGCGACTGCCTTCAGCTCAGGTCATGATCCCGGAGACCGGGGATCGAGTCCCACATTGGGCTCCCTGCTCGGCGGGAAGCCTGCTGCTCCCTCTCTCACTCCTCCTGCTTGTGTTCCCTCTCTGGCTGTGTTTCTCTCTGTCAAATAAATAAAATCTTAAAAAAAAATAAAATAAAACCAGGAGTCGGACGCTCAACCAAATGCACCCAGGCACCCTGGTCTTATTTACATTTTGAACACTAGTAAGGGTGAATATTTTCCTGTATGTTTTAGCCAGTGGTATTTCTTCTTTGCTTTTTTAAAAAGATTTTATTTATTTGACACAGAGATCACAAGTTGGCAGAGAGGCAGGCAGAGAGAGAGAAGGGAGCAGGCTCCCTGCTGAGCAGAAAGCCTCATGCGGGCCGATCCCAGCACCCTGAGATCATAACCTGAGCCTAAGGCAGAGGCTTTAACCCACTGAGTCACCCAGGCGCCCTCTTCTTTTCTTAATATAAGCGTTGGGATCTTACTGATTGTTCTTATCCATTTGTCTGAGCTCTTTATGTAATGTAACGTGATGGCAGAAATTTCTACAAAATAAAAGCTTATATGAACCATTTGAACTTTGACTTCATAAAAAATTTGGGCAGATGGCAGAAGATTTATATGAGAGCAATCTCAAATGGAGTTCTAAGCAATCCTGTTTTTGTAAGCCTTTTATCACGTTACTTCCTTTTTCTTCTCTCTTCCCTTCACTTCCCTAGGCTTTCCACCCACCTTTTCACCCAATTCTGTTTCTTTCCAGTCTGGAAACTAGTTATGTCTTGGTTCGTCTCTACTTACCCAAGCTCAGTTTATCTTCTCTTTTGCTAGTTTATCAAGGTGTTTTCCTAAGCAAGGACATTTCCTTTTCTTAGGGGAATGCCAGTACCAACTTTGAAGATATTTTTTAATATTATAGGAGGGTGAAGTCATTTTGATTTCTATTGTGTTATTAGTTTCAAATACTTACCCCACTTTATTTTTTTTTTAAGATTTTATTTATTTGACAGAGAGAGAGATCACAAGTAGGCAGAGAGGCAGGCAGAGAGAGGAGGAAGCAAGCTCCCTGCTGAGCAGAGAGCCCCATGCAGGCCTCTATCCCAGGACCCTGAGATCATGACCTGAGCCGAAGGCAGAGGCTTTAACCCACTGAGCCAACCGGGCGCCCTTTACCCCCACTTTAATAAAAACATTGATCTTTTTCCCTTGAAGAAATTGTGAGGAAAAATAGATATTCTCTATGTGTTTTTTCAGTGCCTTTAAGTGTAAAAGGTACTTTCTGGTGGGCAGTATATAGATAGTTGGAAATGGGGTGAAAAGTATGGTCTGCCCGCTATATATACTGACAAATTTAGCAGGTTCCTATGTATAGTAGGAAAATATATAGAAAAGTGAACTGCTTCTCTTTTTGTAAAACACATTCTCTTACTATTAGAAGCCATTAGAGAGCAACCGTGCCCAGCTTATATTAAATATGCTTGCTAAGTTTTGAATGAGATATACTAGATCTAGTAATATTTAGAGCTAACATTTATTGAGCACTACATCACACTGCCTTTCAGGTATAATATGGTGTTTAAAACATGGGAAAATGGGACGCCTGGGTGGCGCAGTTGGTTAAGCGACTGCCTTCAGCTCAGGTCATGATCCTGGAGACCCAGGATCGAGTCCCACATCGGGCTCCCTGCTTGGCGGGAAGCCTGCTTCTCCCTCTCTCACTCCCGCTGCTTGTGTTCCCTCTCTCAGCTGTGTTTCTCTCTGTCAAATAAATAGAATCTTTAAAAAAAAAATTATTTAAAAAAAAAAAAAAAAACATGGGAAAGTGTCAGGAGGTCAGAAGTGGATGAACTTGAGTTTATTTATTTATTTATTTAGCACTTGAGTTTAACATTTAAGAAACTGAGATGAGAATTCTCCTTCAGGGTCACATACAAACAAACAAAAAACCCCCAAAAGACTTCAAATGCAGACCCTAAAATTGCACTGTGCAAAGCAGTTGCTACTAACCTCCTGTGTGTAATTAAGTTTTAATTAAAGTGAAATGAAATTGAAAATTCAGTTTTACAATAACCACATTTCAAGTGCCCAGTAGCCACATCACGGTAGTACCATATCAACAGCACAGAATAACATTTCTATAATTGAAGAAAGTTTTATTGGACAGTATAGTGCCAACAAAATACTACCTTTAGGCCCATTTTTGTGATGCCAGATAAAGTTTTTTGAATTCCTGACAAGTTTCCAAAGCTGTGTTATAGAACTGGTTGTTGGAATTGCCTGACCTTCATCCAGAATTGATTAAAAAATATATATATACATATATATATATATATCAGGTTGTGGATAGCTTGGTTTGTTATTACTTTCTGTCCAATTTAATACTGAGGCATTAAGAAATTTTGTGGTGGGGCGCCTGGGTGGCTCAGTTGGTTAAGTGACTGCCTTTGGCTCAGGTCATGATCCCAGAGACCCAGGATCGAGTCCCACAACGGGCTCCCTGCTCGGCGCGGGGCCCGCTTCTCCCTTTCTCACTCCCCCTGCTTGTGTTCCCTCTCTGGCTGTGTTTCTCTCTGTCAAATAAATAAAATCTTAAAAAAAAAAAAGAAATTTTGTGGCGAATTTTTATAGGGACCTAGGAGCAGAAAAGGCATGGGATAGCTCAGAAAACCTGGATCCTGTAATGTACAGTAATCCTGGTGATCATTTCCTGCGTGTTGTCTGTGTGCCAGCCACTGTGCAAAATGCACACCTCCTTCAATCCTCACAAATATGGGTATCATTACCTCCATTTCACAAATGAAGAAACTGAACTTTAGATGCCTAAGGTCACACAGATATTAGTAGAATGAGAATTTAAAACGTGATAGGTTTATGTTCTTGTGCTAAACAGCTCTGTGACCTCTGGTTCTTCACTTTCCTCATCTGTAAATCTATAAGGACTAAATTTGAAAATTCCAAAATTCTCTACCCTTCCTAAAACTATGTTCTAAATTAGAATAATACCCACTTATTTCCCCAAGCCAGTGAAATATGCAGGGTTCAGAAGAGTGGCTTGCTACCTTCTTTCTCCCAAAGGATATGCTTTTTCCCGTCCTTTCCTTTGTTCTGAAACCTTTTTTTGGTTTCTCCTTGGGTAATGTGGTTTCAACTATTGTGATGTTTATCACACGCCACACATACTCCAGAGCTAGATAACGTGCCCTCTTTCGACAGGGAGTGATTCGCTCTGGTAGATAAGTCCTAAAAAAATTTAGCATAATGCTTAGTGCACAGTATGTTCCACGAACGTTTATGGAATTAACTGGAATGGACTGAAAGGAAAATGTGAATCGGCTGAAGTAAACTATTAAGGATATTACTCAGAAAACCGGGCTGTCTGAAGAAAACCTCGAGTAGAGTAGCCTGTGTAGGCGACTGCAGACAAAGTCTGACCCACAGAAACCCGAAAAAGTGGGATAACTTTAGGGATGGTGGCGATGACGTTCACAGGCGGCGGACCAGACGGCGCCAGGACACTGGCAGAGGCGGCAAACCCCACCCACCCCGGAACCGCGGCCGCCAGCTCTCCAGGGTCTCCGGGTTCTCCGGGGAACCTACCAGCCCCGCCCCTCCGCAGAGGTCGCCGCTGCGACTGCAGCTGAGGCTGCGCAGTGGCGCGCGCGTAGGCGAACCGGCGCGCGCCGCGGTCAGCTGACTGCTCTGGCTGGCACGTGACTTGCTCCGTAGGCGCTGGGGTCGAGAAAGCCGTGGGGCCAGAGCTTAGGTCCGGGAGGGATGGAGCGCTGAGCCGTTAACGTCTGCAAGGCTGACCGCCTCCGTACCTGTTAGTGCAGCCACTTCGTCGTTTGACACCTTCCTGGGTCAGTGAGCGATGGTTACCCTGGATGGGGAGTCCTGGCCGGGCCGAACGTTGCGCTGCGGTCGCCGTCTGGGAGGGATGGGAGTGGGCGTCGGGGCCGAGGCTGTGGCGTTGGAGCTGGCTGGGTGGTTGTGTCAGGTTTGTCGGCGTCGGTTCGTTGAAACCTTGGGCGTGGGTTCTTTTCTAAGGAAGAGGAAGAAGGGAAAAAGAAATGGCCCTAGGGGGTACTGAATAGCCGAGACAGGAAGGAGAAATACTGCGGATCTGGGACATTTCTCCTTGGAAGGGGTGGGGGGGGGGAGCGAATCCACGCCTCTTGATTTGGAGGGATGAAATGTGACAGAGTGGCCCAGATGAGGATCTGGGGTGGTGTGTGTGAGGTCATAGCGAGCTCAAGAGCCTTCACTCGGCGTACACGGTCGTGAGTAGGGGGATGGCAGTTTAAAGGGTCTAGGAACCCCTCACTCCAGGCAGAGGATTCTCACAGTGGATGCAGGGTCTTTGTAGGCAGGGGAAAGAACAAGAATCCAGAGAACTGAAACCGTTTTTTTATTAGATGGGGGAAAGGCAGGCAAGAAACTCCTGGAAAGGAACTTGAAGAGAGAGTCACATAAGGCAAATTGAATCACCTGAGAAACAAGTGAAGCGAAGCAGATACTTTCACAAATCTGTTATGATAGGGAAAAATCAAATGTTTCAGTGAGAACTCAGTACTAAGCACTTCTCTGGGAGTGCAGGAGTGGGGCTGTGAATAGTCCAGCCTTATGAATTCAACCCAATGTTGGGGATATAAGTCACACATGACACACTGAAGTACTATGAGGTTATGTGTCATTATAAAAAAAAATTAAGTGCTTTGGAATTGTGGAGCAGGGACAGAGGTGTGAACTGAGGGCATCAGGAAATATCCTGGAGGAAAGATAGCTGGTGTCGGATCTTTGCAAGCCAGTGGGATTTGAACAGGTGGAGAGAAGTGAGAACTTTCTAGACAGGGAAAGCCACAGGATTTGAATGCCTGAAGATGAAAAGAAAGGGTGCTTCTAGGGGAGTCAACAGTCCAGGTTTGTTGTGGATTTGATTTCCAGAGAAGTGAGAAACAAAGTTGAGGTCAGATAATGAAGACTAAATGATATTTACTCATTCATTCAGCTGATGTATATTGAGCTATATACCAAGTATTATGTTGGTAGGAGGGTTTAGAAAGCAGGATCACTCTCATAGAGCTTCCAGTCCAGTGGAGGAGGATGGGTCTTAGTAAATAATTACGCAAGTGTGAAATGTGCTTGGGAGGAATAACAGTGGTGTGAAAGAGTTTGTAAAGGACATGGCCTTTATAGGAAGTTCAGAGGAGGCCTTTTGGAGCATATAACTTTCAAACTGACATCTGAAAACACTAAAAAGGATATGAAGGTGTGAGTAAAAAAACGTTCTAAACAGAAGGAACAGCGTATGTCAGTGTCCGGAGATGTGAAGAGGAATAAAGCTTTTGAGAAGTAGGAGGGCAAGCAGGGTCTAATCTGGAGAGAAATATGTGAGAGAGGCAAGCAGGGGGAGGCTGGGATCAGGCCCAGCAGAGCTTTTATCCTGAAAGCAAAGAGAAGTCAGTGAAGATGATAGGCAGTAGAGAGTTAGACGTGGTTTTGAAAAGTAACCTTTAGTGAGATGGTGAAGGGTGCAAAACTGCATGAGGGGAAACCACTTCAGGAGGACATTGTTGTAATTCCAAGAGATGGTAAGGCAATTTATAGTTTCCTCCTGTAGAAAATGGAGAGCCATGGAAGGATTTGAAGGCGGGATACCTTCTCTCTCCACTAAGGAATTAAGGAGAAGGTTTAACCGTATTCACTTTTAGAGGAGCTAAGGAGTTGGGGAAGGGAAAGAGTAATTAAATTCTACTTTGACCCTTCACTGAGGGTGGTTATAACTACCCTCTAAGCAGTCCTGAGGACAGGGGAGAGAATAGATGGAAATGCATTTCATTTTATAGATAGGAACCTATCCAGACTCTTGGAACTAGAAACAGATTTGTCTCAGTCTGGCAGAACTTTCACAGTGTGCTGACTGCTGGTGTACTTTTCCTGCTGATTACCTACATAATACTTAACCACAATCATATCTAGAGAGGATGAGTTTCCTGATTCAGCACGTTAGCACTCTTGGTGAACTTTCTCTCATGGGACACCTTCAAGGGTTTTGGTGGCCAGTGCTTTAAAAACTGCTTTTCTGTAAGCTTGGGTAAAGCTAGTCGATTTCGGTTCCACTGGAGGAGATAATGAGCAACAAAGTGGAGCTCGCTGTGCTCAGGTTGTCAATCACGGTTCTTTGGCAACAAGCAAGTCTCAAGTTGTGCTGAAGACTAAGCCTTGGGGTTGTGTCTCAGAACTCCCGGATCTTTTTCTCTTTTGGTGTATCTTGCAGGGACTAGATAAAATCTAAAGAAACAGTACTCGGGATCTGACAGAAGTAAATGCTGAGAGCTAGGCAGTTAGTATAATTCTGCTTTTAGAACTGGGCAGGAGATACTTGTTTTTTATTTTTGCATATCATTATTAGGGAACTCATTTATATTGCCTTTTACAAGCAAAAAGCAAATTTAAGGCTTCAAAAATTTTATTCTGTGATTATTTCCTTAACTTGTCAAATAATTCCATTGGCCAAAGAGCAAAACTGGAATGCCGAAATAATCCTTTGCCGAAGGATCTCCTTGTAGTTCACCAATTCCAAAGCAATCTTCCTATTGAACTTGAGTCTGTTTAGGGGTAGCTACAGTTTTGACTTGTATCTAGTTAAATTTTGTTCTTGTACATATTTTGATCTGGCTGCAGAAGTAAATCTCTTTCACCTTTTGGATGTGGAATTATATGCTATTTCAGTTGTAAACTAATTCATGTTATCCCATTTCATTGATACTTTTAAGACATAGTAGAAATAGAAACCATTAATATAGTGCCCTTGGAAAGGTAGCTCAGGTAATGACCCATGGCATTCTAAAATTTCTTACTGACACGATTGAGCCTTGGAACCAGAAATTTCAACTCTATTCTTGATAATGAAGCACAATTATTTTCTAGTGGTAAATCTACTTCTAATGTTATATCACTGTGTAAATCTGCTGTGCATTTATTGAGTTCAGAAAGGAGCCAGGTGAGCAGTGGAGGAGAGGTGCTTTGGTTACATCAGTGGATAAAAGAGCATTAGCTCTTTATCTAAAATGAGATGTGTGTATATTTGAAAATAAAATACCAGGTAAGTGCAAAAAATGGTGTCTTATAAAAAGAAACTGGCATATTTTTAAAGATACTATAAGCAAATTGTCAGTGAACAGGAAGTTATTTGTAAATTAAACTCATTAACAGGTGGATTAACTCTACCTTGAAGGTTTTCTTTATGAACCAGGATATATCTTCATGTTTCTGTATGGGTGTTACTGGCATGTTGGACAGGACAGTCTATTGTTTGGTCCCCATCCACTAAATACAGTTCATAGCCTGAATGTTGTGACAACCTAAAATGTTCCCATACATTTCCAAACTCCTCCTGGTTGAGGGAGGTACCATTTGGCTATAAAACACTTTCATTGTTGTACAGGTATTTGAGTGCTTGTTAAGTGACACTCTGTGAGATGTTGGGGGTATGAAGTTAGGGGTAGTATTTTAATAAACTAGCTGTAGAATGTGTATAGTGACTAGTCATGTGATCTTGGACAGATGATTTCATTAACTGTTCTGCAAGTGGGGGTGGTAATAACATCTTTGAAGAAATTAAGCACAAAATTGCATAGCATATTGACTGCTTGTCACATAGTGCATATTCAGGAGGTGGTTGTCACTATCAGTAGACAGAATCTCAAGCTTACTGAAGTGATGAATTGGGAAAAACTAACTTGTTTTAAGTCTATAACTTGGTGAGTTTCAGGCTACATTGTGTTAGAGATAAAAGCATCTTCTGGTGGAATGTCATGTTGTGGCCCAATCACAGTTATAAAATACCAGCCCCCCAAAAAGGGAAGTAACACATTGGGAGCCATGAGTGTAGATTCAGGGATTCCCCTGGCATGGAAGGAATTGCTTGTTCTTTGGGTCATTACTGAATTGCCTGTGGCTGAGAGGAAGTCTCTGGGAGCTCAGAAGGTCCTGAAGACTACTTTCAGTAATAGGTATACATTTTCCTCCTGCCATATCTACCAGTTCATCTAGCTTTACTAGAAATTACAAGAAATTTTCTCTAATACACCCTAACACAATCCACCCCCCCATTTCAGTTTTTTTGAGTGATATCTATGTAAAAATTAAGATTTGGCTTGTACAAATTATTTTTAGCCAACTGTGAAGTAAAAAGATGGTAGTTTAGGGGCGCCTGGGTGGCTCAGTCAGTTAAGCTTCCAGTTCTTGATTTCAGCTCAGGTTGTGATCTGGTAGGTTTGGGAATTGAGTCCTGCATTGGACTCTGCAGTCAGCCAGGAGTCTGCTTGAGAATCTCTCTCTTGCTCAGTGTGCATTCGCACCCAGGCTCTCTCTCCTTCCCTCTCCAATCTTTAAAAAAAAAGATGGTAGTTTATAAAATGTCTGTTAAGGATAAAATTGTCTTCCATCTTTAAATGTATTTATAGCATGAAATTCAGGTAATACTGCAGTTGAAAACAAAAGCAAAAATTAAGATTTTATTTAAAGAAGGTATACGTTCTGAAAGTTTCTAAGTTTCTAAGTTTTGTTCTGTGTGAATCATGAAACTATTCCTTGCAAGTTAAAATTCCTCTTTTAGTTATTAGAAACTTTTAAACAAGTTTTATTACCAGTAAGCCCTTCCCACAATCTCAATTAAGATGCTTCTGTTTTGAAGGGTAGAATTTTAACATTCAAAGAAGAAACAGTTCTTACTTTTTATTTGTATGGTGTTAACAGTCTGGGGTAGGATGTGACAACTTTTTAAATGAATGGGTTGTGGTAAATGTTTTGCAGTGATGAATTCTCTTTTAAAAAGTTGATGTATCACAGTTGGAAGGCTGTGTGATATTTCACTGACATCTGATGTGTTCTTGCACTTGTTTAAATAGGTACTTTAGTAAACTTGGTATTTTTTCAAGGACTGTAAAGGAGGTTGTTTGGTACGTAAACCATCTTCAGTCTTTTTTTTTTTTTTTTTTAAGGATTTTATTTACGTATTTGACAGAAACACAGCTAGAGAGGAAACACAAGCAGGAGTGAGAGAGGAAGGAGCAGGCTTCTGGCCCGCCGAGCAGGGAGCCCGATGTGGGCTCAATCCTGGGACTCTGGGATCTTGACCTGAGCCGAAGGCAGATGCTTAACGACTGAGCCACCTAGGCGCCCCCTTCAGTCTTAATTTATTATGAAATTTTATTTGCTGTGGAAAGTGGTTGCATTTCAGAAACTATTGGTTTCCTGAAAGCATTGAAAACAGTGAAGTATTGGAACACTTAGGGGTGCTGTACTATCTTCTGTGGTTGCCTCTTCGTTGGGTCAGGCTCACATCTTCAAGAAGACATGATGACAGGTCTCTGTTTGAGTTTATTATCCTAACCTTTTATGTTGTTTTGATAGTTATTGCTTTACTGTTTTTTATATTTAAATCAGTTGTGGTAGGAAAATAATCTACAGCCTTCAAATTCCCAGTAGTGGGTTGATAAAGTAAATAAACGATCTCAGAACTTTGTACCCAGGTTTTCCTTTCTTCTTTCCTTTCTCTCATTTGGCAAAATAATTATTACTGTTTGTTTTTTTAAGCAGCACACTTATTGCAGTCAGGCAAAATTGAAGTATTTAAAAATTTGGACCAATGTTTCTCTTGTGCTCCAATGTAGTCTTTTTTTTTTTTTTTAAAGATTTTATTTAGTAGAGAGAGACAGAGTGTGTGTGCGCATACATGCATGCAGAAGCAGGGAGGTGGGGCCTGGGGAGAGGGACAGAATCTCAAGCAGACTTTGCCTTGAGCACAGAGCCTGACTTAGAGCCTGACGTGGGGCTTGTTCTACCTGCCCTGAGATCATGATCTGAGCTGAAGTTGAGAATCAGACATTTAATCGACTGAGCCACTCAGGCACCCTTCTGATGTATTCTGCCTTGAATTTTCTATTTTGTGTTGTCATCCACATTAAGTTTTTCTCCCACCCTTAGTACACACACAGACCTACCTACTCATAAGACCTGTATGCACATGATTGGGAGCTCCTTCAAGGTAGGGAGTGCATTTCATTTGTTTTGCTTCTTAGATCCTACCACAGTTCTGAAAACTCAAGCACCCACAACATTTGGTGACACAAATGATATGACCCTAAATTGAAAACAGTTAGAGTTAACAAGAGATATGAGACAAAACACTAATTCAGTTTCTGCTTTAATGTGGTTGATTACATGGGTTTCAATGGGTTGAGGGGGAACATACTGAGGGGAACAAACTAGTTTGGGATTATAATAGTGGATGTAGTGCATGGTTAGGCTTAGTTGGGAAAATCTTTTTGTTAAGGAAAGTTTGAGTTGGGTTAGACAAGAAGAGAAATTTTGTGCAAATCGACTGAGCAGAGGCAAAGAGGAAGAAGTAAAGGCAGGCAGGCCTGAGGTCAAGATTGATAGAGTTCAGGAAGATCGTGAAGGTAAGGCAGAAAAACCCAGACAAGGACATTAGTGGTGATGACAGTGAAGACAGGCAGATTTGAGTTTTATTTTCAAGAAAGAAGCAAACTAGGAGCATACATCTTTTGTGAGTTATGAAGCCTTCTGCTACCAGTATTTTTAGAGCTGGAAAAATTTTTCAAGGGGATGTTTTGGGAATGAATAAGGACTCTACACTGTGGTCACAAAGCCACCTGCTATGTTTATGTAGGGTATTTAAAGTTCTCTGTATTCAGTCCTTCATAAATTAAATAAAAATATGCATTTCTTGAGCACAGCAAGAGTTCGCTCAGGTTTTGTTTTGTTCTGTACATGATTCCATGTTTCATATTGCTTTTCACATTTTAAGTTCATAACCTGCCATAGAAACATGAAGAAAGTGGGTTGATATACAAGGTTTCTCAGTGCGACAGAACAAAAATCATTTGTGTATTATAGAACTAGCAATACTGGGGATATTAATAATGGCAAGTTACATCTTTTTAATGCTTTAAGATGAATTTATATTTTATCAATCATGTAACCATGCCATACATTTCCAAATGGTTACATGGTTACATTTTCACATGTATGAATGTGTGGGACATTTATTCAGGCAGTTTTTTTTTTTTTTTAACAAAAGTGAACATTTCTCCCCTTATTACCAAAGAAATACATTTTCATTGTTGTGCTCACAGTATAACTATAGTCAAGCCCTGAAGCCTACTTTAAAAAAAAAAAAGGAACTTAAAAAGCTGAAAAATACATCTAAAGTGAAAAATTCACTTTGTGAAGTGAATAGCAGAATACTCTAAAGAAAAGGTCAGCAATCTAGAGGATAGAGCAGGAGTGTACCCAAACTGAAGCCTAGAAAAACAACTGGAAAAAAAACGGATGGAAGTATTTTGACCGATGCAACAATATTGGGTGGTTTAACATGTGATTTTTGTCTCAAGAGAAGCAGAAAAAAAATTGAAAAAGATAGTGGATGAAATTTTTTCAAATTTGATGAAAACTAAACACAGATTCAAGAAACTCAGTGAAGTTCAAGCTGTGGAGTAGGCAAATTTTTCTTACACCACAGCATATATTATAAAAGAAAAAATTGGTAAATTAGCAAAATTGGACACTTCACAGCAGTAAGGGTTGGTGAGTACGTTTCACAGCTGGAACTCGTGTACCTTGTTAATGTACCTACTTTGGAAAACAGTTTGGCAGTTTCTTACGAACTAGATATGTACTAATTATTCAATTCAGGAATTCCACTTCTTGATGTTTATCCAAGAGAAGTGAAAATCTGCTTTCATAGGAAGCTTTGTAATGGAATGTTCATAGGACCTTTATTGTCAAGGACCCTAAACCAGAAACAGTCTAAATGTCCATCAGCAGACAGATAAAATAAGTAAACTGTAGTGCATTCATGTAATGAAATAGTAAGCAGTGAAACAGAAGCAGAGTACTTCTACTCATACAACATCGGTAAATATCAAAGACTTGCTGAGCCAAAGGAGTCAGATGTAAAGAATTTATAATGTATTTTCTATTAGCAGTGAATTTCTAGACAATCACAGCATCTGTAGTGTGACAGCAGATCACCATCTGTCCTGGGCTGGCAGTGCAGTAAGAATTGACTGGGACTGGGTGTGAGGGAAGGCTTTGGGATGACAGAAATATTTTTAATCTTGACTGTGGTGGTGGTTACACAGGTGTGTATGTTTGTCACCTCATTAAACACTATATAACAAGGGCATTTTATTGTATATAAATTGTATTTCAGTAAAGTTGATTTTTAAAAATACAGAAGTGAAGGGAGTTAACCAGTGATAAACCAGGTACTTCAACTATATTATCTCATTTAATCCTCATATTCAAGAATATTCAGGGGCTCCTGGATGGCTCAGTCATTTAAGCATCTGATTTTGGTCGGGTCATGGTCTCAGGGTCCTGAGATCAAGCCCTGCATAGGGCTCCCTGCTTAGCGAGGAGTCTGCCTGTCTGTCTCCCTTTGCGCCCCCTCTCCCAGCACATGTGTGTGCTCTGTCTCTCAAATAAATAAAATGTTAAAAAAAAAAGTATATTCATCAGATATTTTTTGAGGTTCTACATACTGACATCTGTGCTAGGTACTGAGGATCCTGAGTTGTGAGCAAAAACTGCCACCTACTCTAAGGGGCAGTTTATTTGGAAGAAAGACATTAATAAAAAGTGACCCTTGGAAATACTGAAGAGAAAGTGCTATGAAAACATAAAATACATTTCATTCTTAGCATAAAATGATACATGATATCATCTTAGCAAATCAGGGACGTATTATAAGATATATCTCCTAATATATGAGGCACTTTCTGTGCCTTGGTTTCTTCGTTTTTAACTACTACCTATCTGATAAGGTTGTTTTAAACATACTAAATGAGTTAGTATGTATGGAATGTTTTGACTAGTGCTAGTAAATAGGAAGTGTCCAATAGGTATTGGCTGTTATCTTGATGACATTTGGCAATTCTAATTGTCTAATGTTGCAGGGGTACACCTGTACTGACTCAGGGAACACTGGAGTAGGACAAGGTTTTGGGGAAGAGATTCTGATTTGACTAGAAATGCTAGGTTTTAGGTGCTTTTGAGACATCCAAGTGGAGACATCTTGTACTTAATTGAGGAGGCTTGTTGGATATAGCTTTAGATGCCACGGACAGGCCTGGGCTGAAAGTAAAAATTTGGGAGAGTGCTTAGCATCTAGCCTGGAAGTCTCTTGAGTATAGATAACATTGTCAAGGAAAAATTTTTCCCATTAAAAAAAATTTTTTTTAGGATTTAAAAAAAATCTTTTTTTTTTTTTTTTTTTTAAAAGATTTTATTTATTTGACAGAGAGAAACACAGCGAGAGAGGGAACACAAGCCGGGGGAGTGAGAGAGGGAGAAGCAGGCTTCCCAACCAAGCAGGAAGCCGATGTGGGGCTCGATCCCGGATCTCCCGGATCATGACCTGAGCCGAAGGCAGTCGCTTAACCAACTGAGCCACCCAGGCGCCCCTAAAAAAATCTTTTTTTAAGGTTTAAAAAAAATTAGAGAACGTGCAAGCGGGAGTTGGGGCAGAGAAAGAGAAGCAAACTCCCAGTTGAGTGTGGAACCCGTTGCAGGGCTTGATCCCACAACTCTGAGATCATGACCTCAGCTGAAATCAAGAGTCAGACACTTAACTGACTGAGCTGAGGCACCCTGTACACACACATTTATACCCACATGTAGCGGAGGGACTTAGACCTAGTTCTGTTGAGGAACTCCAACATTTAATTGGAGGAGCCTTTTAATATTCTGTTTTGTTTAATGTACAGTTTGTCTATATATATGCCTGACTTCCAGTATATATGATGACATAAAGGGAAATTGTTGGGAATAAAAACAGAAGTCATTTGAACCGTGCAGAGGAGGTAGAAGTGTCTAGGTTCTTGATGAGAAGATAACCTGTGGACACCCAATTTTGACTCTGTTTCCATGCAGCTGAGATAAAAAGGGAAAGGTGTTTAGCAATATGGATTTCATTTTCTGATCCTAAAAAGCACATATATTTATTCATCTGCAAAGATAAATTTTATTTGGAATGAGCCTAAAGTTCTTAAATTCCAAGGAGATTTTTTTTTTTTAAATTAAGTAAGCTCTACACTCAACATGGGGCTTGAACTCAGTGTCCTCCAAGATCTAGTGTCATATCTCTACTAAGTGAACCAGCCAGGTGTCCCTCAAGGAGAAATTTTTTTAATGTGATTTGTGTCCACAGGATAACAGTGGACATGGTTCAGAAACAGAGAAAAGAGGATTTTGCTAAAGACTTACTGATGTTCTCATGGGCATTTCTTATATTCATCATTTTGTTGACTCTTTCCAACAGCTCTGTGAAGAGATTTATAGTATTCTACAGATGAGGAAACTAGTGATGGATAGGGTTAGGATTTTAACTATTATGGACTTCAGAGTTTGTGCTTTTTTCTTTCTGAAATCCAGGTCTTTTTAAAAATTCTATCTCCAGGTCCTATGAATATTTTATTTTACTTGTTTTGCTTCTCTGTTTGGAGATATCATTGTTCCTTCCAGCAGCTAGGGTAGTTTGGGATGGTGGGTGCTGCTGTTTTAGAAATTGTGATGATCCTGATGAAGCGAAAAGGGAAAGGAAGCTCTGATCAGGTCCCTTTAACTAACAGAATTCCTTGGGCCTACAGGTTGCTCAGAGCCTGGAAGGAAACAGGACGAAGGGGTTTAGGGTTACAAGTGGATCTCTCTAATTAGGAGAGCTCAGGTGGGTCTGAGTGCAGAACATTTTCTTCTGGCATGACACAATAGAAAGAGCACAGCTTTTACAGTCAAACACAGTGAGATTTGAACCTCATTTGCCACTTGTGTAACCTTGGTAAATTAGTAACTTCTCCAAGTATTACTGCCTAGCTCATAGGGCTGTCTTGAGAATTAGTGAGATAGTATAGGAAATGTGTCTAACAGAGTACCAGAGACATCTCTTCCTCCCCATTGCTAAACAGGCCCTAGAGAGGGCTCTAGTTGAAAGATGGAATTAGAATACTTTCTATAAGTTCCCTAGACATTTTTTAAAAAGATTTTGTGGTTTTGTTTTTGTTTTTTTTAGTAATCTTTGCACCCAGTGCAGGACTCAAACTCATGACCCTGTGATAAAGAGTCACATGTTCCACTGGCTGAGCCAGCCAGGTACCCCTTCCCTAGACATTACTAGACTCTACTTTTGTTTAGAATTATTATGACATTATTTCATTTGATCCTGATAAAAGCTCAGTGAAATAGGGTAGGGCAGGTATTTATAAATAATAAATGGGGTATTTTTTTTTTAAATTTCTTGAAATACTTTGGAAACCTATTGGATGAAAGCTTTTTTAGAACTGTAAATGGTGGGGCTCCTGGGTGGCTCAGTTGGTTAAGCGACTGTCTTCAGCTCAGGTCATGATCCTGGAGACCCGAGATCGAGCCCCACATCGGGCTCCCTGCTCGGTGGGAAGCCTGCTTCTCCCTCTCTCACTCCCCCTGCTTGTGTTCCCTCTCTAGCTGTGTTTCTCTTTGTCAAATAAATAAAGAAAATATTTTTTAAAAAAGAACTGTAAATGGTATGATAGTGACATCTACTGTAATAGTTTATATTGTTACAGTCTTTGAAGAAGCTGCATTTTGGATAATTTTAACATCTGAGGAAGACCCTAATTGATCTAATCACCTGTTTTGAGGGGAGAGGAGGTATAAAATGTCATCAGATATACTTGAACAGAATCATTTGTATAAATAATTACAATAAAACCTCAACTTTCCAAAAACTACCCTCATGTAGAAGATCTGGATTATTAAAAGAGGTTGAAAGATGTTACTGGATTTTCTAATCAAGAATTTTAAAGTTCAGGGTGGTCCTGTAATTGGTGTTTGGGCTAAAAAAAGCTAGATTTGATAAGTGTAAGAATATTAGATGGAGGTGGGGCGCCTGGGTGGCCCAGTCATTAAGTGTCTGCCTTTGGCTCAGGTCATGATCTCAGGGTCTTGGGATTGAACCCCGCATTGGGCTCCCTGCTTGGCTGGAAGCCTGCTTCTCCCTCTCCCACTCTCCCTGCTTGTGTTCCCTTTCTTGCTGTGTCTCTGTCAAATAAATAAATAAAATCTTAAAATAAAATATCTTAGATGGAGGAGAAAGGGAAAAGCCAAAGCTGAAGTGGCCAAAGACAAGTGCAAGGTTTGGAGTAGCCTAGGTGAGCTGACCCAGGTGCAGTAGAGAACAGAATTAGGCAATGACAGGAAAGCAGGAGATTGACCCCCCAACATTTCATCAGGAGTTTAATTTAAAAAGCAACTTACTAGGGCGCCTGGGTGGCTCAGTTGGTTAAGCGACTGCTTTCGGCTCAGGTCATGGTCCTGGAGACCCGGGATCGAGTCCCACATCGGGATTCCTGCTCGGCAGGAGGCCTGCTTCTCCCTCTCTCACTCCCTCTGCTTGTATTCCCTCTCTGGCTGTGTTTCTCTCTGTCAAATAAATAAATAAAATCTTAAAAAAAATAAAAATAAAAAGCAACTTGCTGACATGGATCCTGTAGTTAATATAGGTGTAGCCCAAGCTCTTACCATTACAATTTTGTGTTGTTTAGAGTTGCTGAATATGTTGACCCTAAAATACTTTCTAAAAATTCCAGAATATCAGAAGGTTTTTGCTCAGTATATGATTATACTTGGTCATAAAATAAACATTAGAAAGTGTCTTTATGAGTATTAAAACAGAAAAGTTGTGCTCAGAGGATTAACATCATAATAAGACTACATTATTCTGTGGATATTGCATTTGAAAGTTCATTAAAACTTAATTTTTATAAATTTGCTAGGTATTCGTTTTATTTTACATAAAATAACTGTTCTTGGGGCGCCTGAGTGGCTCAGTTGGTTAAGCAACTGCCTTTGGCTCAGGTCATGATCCTGGAGACCCGGGATCGAGCCCCACATCAGGCTCCCTGCTCGGCGGGAAGTCTGCTTCTCCCGCTCTCACCTCCTCTGCTGTGTTCCCTCTCCACTGTGTTTCTCTCTGTCAAATAAATAAATAAAATATATTTAACTGTTCTTTTAACAGATAAAATAATTTAAAAATATTTCAAGTACATGGAAAAGCTCAGCTATTTCAGCAGACATCATGTACCCATTTTAACATTTTTCCATATTTGCCTAGCTATTTTTTTGAAGAAATCTTAAATATGTAGCTAAAGCACCTTTCACCTATACATGTTTCTGTGTTTTCTGTAAGTATATATTTATGAACAGTGTATACCATTGCGTGGGAGCTTCATTTGGTAACTGCTTTGGAGGACAGTTTGACACTACCCAGCAAAGTTGATGGTGGTTTTTTGTCAGTTATCTCATGATATATAACAAACCACCCGAAACTTTAGTGGCTTAAAACAGTGATTTCGGGGTGCCTGGGTGGCTCAGTTGGTTAAGTGACTGCTTTCGGCTCAGGTCATGATCCCGGAGACCCAGGATCGAGCCCCACATCGGGCTTCCTGTTCAGCGGGAAGCCTGCTTCTCCCTCTCTCTGTCCCTTTGCTTGTGTTCCCTCTCTAGCTGTGTTTCTCTCTGTCAAATAAATAAATACAATCTTAAAAAAAAAACAAAACAAAAGCAAAACCCAGTGATTTCTATTCTTTCTTTCTTCTTTTTTTTTTTTTTTAAGATTTTATTTATTTGACAGAAACACAGCTAGAGAGGGAACACAGCAGGGGGAGGGAGAGAGGGAGAAGCAGGCTTCTCGCCAAGCAGGGAGGCCGATGTGGGGCTCGATCCTAGGTCCCTGGGATCATGACCTGAGCTGAAGGCAGATGCTTAATGACTGAGCCACCCAGGCGTCCCAAAACAGTGACTTCTTATTTCTCCTGATTCTTTGGGTTGTCTCAGTGCTTTTTCTGATTGTTTCACTTGGGCTTGATGGGGCTACATTCAGCTGGAACATTCACTACGCTGGAAGTTTCAAGAAAGTCAGATGTTTCTCAGTTTCTGCTAGTTGTCAGCCCTAGTGCCTAGTGTTGCTAGTGTTTCTCTGCCATGTGGTCTCTTATTTTCCTGTAGACTAGACTATTCCTTCCATGGTGGTCAGAGGACCATCCAAGAAACAGAAGTGGAAGTTACAAGGCCTCTTGAGGCCTGGACTCTGAACTCACTTAGTGTGGCTTCTTGAGTTTCTGTTGGTCAGAACAAGTCACAAGACCAGCCCAGATTGAAGGTGAGGAGAAATAGAAACCACCTTTTGATGGGAGGAGTGGCAGTCACATTGTACTGAAGCGTGGAAAGACTTGTCACCTCCATATTTGAAGACAGTCTACCACATTGTCATACTCAATTCAGCTATTTTACTTCTGTCTGCCCTGGAGAAACTCTTTCACAAAAATAGACATGCACAAGGTTGTTCACTGCAAAATTGTTTATAATAGCAAAAAAGTAAAGTGTAACTATCCTTCCAGAGGAAAATGGATAGTAAATTTTAGGTTATTCATAAAATACCTGATAGCCCTTAAAATGAATGAACTACATATATGGATCCCCATGAATGATTTCAAAAACAGATTGAAGGAAAAAATTAAGTTGGAAAAGAATGTGAGTAGAATGGTATTTGTATAATAGCTTTAAAATTTACATTTGAAGTTTCTCATGTAGTGTAGTGTTGGTTTCATTTTCAAGTCAAACCTTACCTCTGGATGGCTTCTTTGAACTTGGTGCTATGAGTGGCTTCCTTCCACGGGTGGCCAGTTAAGCTGTACTATTTTCTGGCTAGACTGAGTGCTGCTTTGTCTGGGCTTGCCATCACTAACAAGTCTGTTTATTTTGTTTTTCATTTGAGAGAGTGTAGCTCTTAAATACATCTTTATCATTAATGTTGGAAAAATCATTTTGGAGTAGAGTTTCTTAGATAGTCATTTAATATACCACCATCTATATTTATACCAGTTTAACCTGTCTGAATTTCTTACCTGTAAATGGGGAAGATGATCTGTATCTCATAGGTGTTGGGAAGATTGAGATAATGTATAAAACATTTACAATAGTACCTGGTATACAGTAGATACAGAAATTGGAAAAAGATAAATACATAGAATGTACTTTCATGTATAACGGGATTACTTCAGTCATACATCTAAAAACAGCTTTAGTGAAATTATGAAATTGATAAAACTCCATTATGATTAGCTATAATACTTTACAGTTTAAAGGAAATTTAAATTTAGAGAGTCCTTCCATGTTCTTTATATGATTTCGTTATCAGAACAACATTGTAAGGTAGTTATTTTCTATTCAGGAGCATCAACAAACACTGGTAGTAGGAAAGTTTATATTGGTTCTAACAAAGACATTAAAGTGGAAAAATGGTATGGTAATTTCATTTTTATGAGTTTGTGTACTTTACTTAGATTTTGTATAGATTTGGCTCTAGACTCTTACTTTTCTGTGTGAGGGAGGAGGTTGTAGAAGAGGGTTGGTTGTGTCTTATTATTTTTCCTTTTTAAGATTTTATTTATTTGACAGAGAGAGTACAAGGGGAGAGGGAGAGGAAGAAGCTGGTTCTCTGCTGAACAGGAAGCCTAGTGTGGGACTTGATCCCAGGACCCTGAGATTGTGACCTGAGCCAAGGGCAGAAGCTTAACTGACTGAGCCACCCAGGCGCCCAAGGGCTGGTTGTGTCTCAATGGAACTCTTTGGAAAGGGGATCCACAACCTCTCACTCAGATCCAGTGGTGTTGTATCACCTCACCTCCTCCATCATATTTTTAAGTGTAAGGCCAATTGGCAAGATTTTTTTGCAAATTTATAAATGTTTGATGGCAACTAAGTATATGCCAGGGATTTGAGGAGATTCCTTTAGGGTTGAATATAGATTAAATTTAACAACCAATTTGGCTAACTTTGTAGGAGTTGCTAAGCGAGATGTGACAAATTTATTAAGTGGCTACTATTTAAATGCATTGATGCGATTGCTTCTCAAAGGTAAAAGTTATGCATGTTTTTAAATTTCCTGTTTTGGTTTAACATCTTAAAAGTTTAAGATAAACCTATAAATTTGTGACTCTTCTACTTTTGTGAAATGAACCTGTTGGTAGCTCGTATTTTCAGTTATTTCACTTCTTTGAATAATTCCCACTTTAGATGGTCTGTAATTTAGAAAAACTAAATACTTCATGTGTTATGTCTGTCATTTTTTTTCTAGTATCATAAATAAATCTCCTTTTACCATTTATATGGTGGATTTACTTCCAGGTAAGTAAATTTGACTTTGCTTAGGATCATCTGTCAGTCAGTGTTGGATTAGTTTTGAAACAGGTTGATATTTATCTTATCCTGTGACTCTGAAATACTCTAGGAAGAAATGGTATTAAAGATATTTTTTGTTTGTTTGTTTACCTTTCAGAGTCACTCTTGATTTTGGAAAAAAATACTTGGTAACAATATGACTGAGTTCTGGCTTATATCTGCTCCTGGCGAGAAAACATGTCAGCAAACTTGGGAGAAATTGCATGCAGCAACTACGAAGAACAATAATCTTGCTATTGCTTCAAAGTTTAACATTCCTGACTTAAAGGTAAAACTGCATGGTGCAAAACAGCGTATGAATTCATCATGAAGCGGTCTCTGCTTACCTTTTAGAAGAAATGAGATATCTGGGTTCCTTCAAAAAAAGTTTGTTTCTAGCTATTGGCATAATTGAAAACTTATCTGGTCTCTTTAATCTTTAGGTTTTAACTAATGAAGAAATTGAGATTTTAGAAGTAAACTACCAAAGTGAGAGAACATTTTTAAAACTTTTCCGCTTTTCTAAATTGTAATTTAAATTGTAATGAGAAATCTTATGAAAATATTTGATACATTACATTCAAAAGTATCTTCAGAAATGAAAAATCTAGTAATATATATTCAATTTCACAGTGAACCCAATTTTTTGTTAATTAAATTCATATAATAGTAATGTTGTAAATGTTTTACCACTGTACCTCTTTAATCATACTTGGCAAATTTCACCTAGTTATTTAATGTTTTTAATTATTTAATTAACATTTATTTTTTAAAAAGATTTTATTTATTTATTTGGTGAGAGAAACACAGCTAGAGAGGGAACACAAGCAGGGGGAGTGAGAGTGGGAGAAGCAGGCTTTCCGCTAAGCAGGGAGCCCCATGTGGGGCTCGATCCTGGGATTCTGGGAACATGACCTGAGCCAAAGGCGAATGCTTAATGACTGAGCCACCCAGGTGCCCCTATTTAACATTTATTGAAGGTCAGTAACCTAGCAGCCTCAAATGGAAGCAGGCTGTCAACTAATTTTTCAGAATGGAAAATATCATATTTTCATTTTGCTGGTTAACTTAGCAGGCAGTTATACATTATATTCATTTAAGATATGTTTTAAACTGTTGGTCCTTAATATTTTGGGAGTTGTGAATTGCTTTGAGACACTGATAGTCATGGACCCCTGTTTAAGTGCTGCTGCTGTTGTAACCATAACACACCTATCAGTGGGCAGTACAGGCAGAGGCACAGGCCTCCCATTATAGAATCTGCAGATCGTAAATATGGTTGTACCCATGAATGAGAGGATTATCTAATACACATAAGTAGTGTTGAAATGTCTGACAGACATTTTTAATCACACTTGCACATTATGAAATAAAATACAGAAAACTTATAATTTGTGGGCCCTTCAAATCAAGATGTTGTATCACCTTATTAAAAAAAGGGGGGAGGGAATGAAACCTAAGTACTAAAATGGCATATTTCCCTTCTAGGTTGGCACACTGGATGTCTTGGTTGGTTTGTCTGATGAACTGGCTAAACTGGATGCATTTGTAGAAGGGTAATGTACTTATATGCATAGACTAGAGCAAAGTGAGAGTCACTGTTATCAGGCTACCTGGACATTGGGTTTATTATCACCTGTATACTCTGCTTATTGGAATGGTTTTAGAAAATAGTGACTTTTTTTCTTTGTAAATCATCTTTATGAAGGTACATTTTTAAAAAACATGGAAATTCTTTAAGTTTTTTACATATTTTCATTTTTAAAGAACTTATATATATATATAGAGAGAGAGTGTGTGTGCACAAGAGCAGGGGCAGGGGAGAGGGAGAAGCAGGCTCCCTTGCAAAGGAGCCCAATGTGGGGCTTGATCCCAGGATTCTGGGATCATGACCTGAGCTGAAGGCAGACATTAACAACTGAGCCACCCAGGTGCCACTATGAAGGTACAGTTTATGTACAATAAAATATACCTGTTTAAAGTATGAAAATGGTGACTGTCTTTTTAATTTTTTATTGAGATATAATTTACATGTACAATTCACCTAAAGTGTACAGTGATTTTTAGTATAGTCATAGAGTTATGCAGCCATTGACACAGGCAGTTACAGTACATTTTCACCACTCTACCGCTGCCACCATCACAGACCTCCTTTTCCTTGTCCCTCTTACTCCCTGCCCGCTAATCTATTTTCTGATATATGTATAAGATTTGCTTATTCTGGACATTTCATATAAATGGAATCATACAGTATGTGGTCTCTTATGACTGGCGGCTTTTCCTGGGCATAATGTTTCAAGGTTTATCCATGTTGTAGCATGTATTGATACTTCATTTCTCTTTACCAAAGAATATTCCATCGTACAGGTATACCATATATTATTAATCCATTTATCAGTTGGTAGATATTTAGGTTGTTTATTTCCATTTTTTGGCTGATAAGATTAATGCTGGTATGAATATTTGGTATGAATAAAACAAATATTTTTTTAAGATTTTATTTATTTATTTGACAGAAACACAGGGAGAGAGAGAACACAAGCAGGGGGAGTGAGAGAGGGAGAAGCGGACTAACCACCGAGCAGGGAGCTCAATGCGGGGCTCAGTCCCAGGACTCCGGGATTGCGACCTGAGCTGAAGGCAGACGCTTAACGTCTGAGCCACCCAGGCGCCCCTGTGTACAAATTTTTGTGTATTCCTGTTTTCATTTCTCCTGGATATGTGCCTAGGAGTGGGGTTACTGGGTCATATGGTAACTCTATTTTTAAAATTTTGAGGAACTGCCAAACTGTTTTCCAAAGTGGCTGCACCATCTTATAGTTCCATTACAAATGTATAGAGGTTCTATTTCCCCACATTATTGACAAATTTTTTACTAATTATCTTTTTTATTATAGCCATTCTAGTAGATATGACGTATTTTATTGCATTTTTGGTTTGCATTTCCCTAATGACTAGTGATGCATTGAGCAACTTTTCATGCATTTACACTGGCCATTTGTGTTCCTTCTTTTGAGAAATGTCTGTTGGATCCTTTGCCCATTTTTTTAAATTAATTTTTAAAAAAGGTTTTATTTATTTATTTGACAGAGAGAGATCACAAATAGGCAGAGAGGCAGACAGAGAAAGAGGAGGAGGCAGGCTCCCCCCTGAGCAGAGAGCCCCAATGTGGGACTCGATCCCAGGACCCTGATAATCATGACCTGAGCCAAAGGCAGAGGCTTAGCCCTCTGAGCCACCCAGATACCCCCCTTTGCCCATTCTTAAATTGTCTAATTATTATTGGATTGTAAGAGTTCTTTATATATTCTAGAGACAAATCACTTATCAGATGTGAGTTGCACATACTTTCATTCTGTGGATTGTCTTCACTTTCTTGAGAGTGTCCTTCAAGGCACAATTTTTTTATTTTTTAAGATTTATTTACTTATTTTAGAGGAGAGATAGAGTGCACACATGCAGACGGGGAGGGGCAGAGAGAGGGGAATAGAATCTCAAGCAGACCTCCAGCTGAGCACAGAGCCTGCTGTGGGGCCCCATCTCAGATCCCGAGATCATGATCTGTGCCAAAATCAAGAGCTGGATGCTTAACCAGTTGAGCCACCCAAGTGCCTCCCAATTTTTTTTAAGATTTTATTTTTAAGTAATCTCTACACGCAGTGTGGGGCTCAAACTCAAAACTCCGAGATCAAGAGTCAGTGCTCCACTGACTGAGCCAGCCAGGTGCCCCTGAATCATAAAATTTTTAATTTTAATTTTAATGTCCAATGTATCTGTTTTTTGTTGCTTTGCGTTTTGATACTATGTCTAAGAAACCATTACCTAATTCAAGGTGACACAGTTTTATAGCTGTATTTTCTTCCCTGAGTTTTATAGTTTTAGCTTTTACATTACGTCTTACATCCCCCCCCTTTTTTTTAAGATTTTATTTATTTATTTAGAGAGTGAGTGCGTGCAAGCAGGGGAGGTGATGGGGCAGTGAGAGAATCTCAAGCAGACTGTTTTTTGTGTTGAGCCCAATGCAGGGCTTCATCCCACAAACCTGAGATCATGATCTGAGCCAAAATCAACAGTTGGACACTTAACTGACTGAGCCACCCAGGCGCCCCAGGTCTTACATCCTATTTAATTTTGGTATGTGATGTGAGGTAGAAAGTCCCACATTCGTTTTTGTTTTTTTTTTGTTTTTTGTTTTTTGTTTTTTTTTTTTTGCATGTGAGTATCCAGTTGTTCTAGCACCATTTGTTGAAAAGACTTTTTTCCTCCATTGAATTGTCCTGGCACCCTTCAGAAAACCAACTAAACATAAATGTGATGGTTTATTCCTGGACTCTCAGTTTTATTTTATATTTCTTTCTAATCCTTATGTCTCTCTTTATGCCAGCACCACATTGTCTTTATTATTGTAGTTTTGTATTAAGTTTTGAAATCAGAAAGTATGAATTTTCTGTTTTTCTTTTTCAAGGTTGTCTTGGCTCTTTTTGTTCCTTTCATTTTCATACAAATTTTAGGATCATGTCAAATTTCTGGAAAGAGGTCAGCTGGAGTTTGATAGGGATTGTGTTGAATCTTGTAGGTCAGTTTGGGGAATATTGCCATCCTAACAGTTTTAAGCCTTTGACCTATGAACATAAGATGTTAATGCCATTTATTTGAAGATAGTGATGCTCTTGTCTTTAAAATTCAGTTACAGTAAAGGAGTTTTTCTAAACTACAGTTTTAGTCACTCCTGATACTTGTTCGGTATTTCAGTTGAAGATGGATATGGGATCCTTGGTACTTTTTGCATTTTGATTGATTGGCCTTTGTCTACAATCCCTTTGATTCTGGGATACAGAGCATTTAAATACTTAGGGTTTGAGTAAATAGGTACAATTTTGTAAGATACAGAATTTTGGAGAACTTTAGAAATGTATATTTGATTGAAGCTCTAAGGGAACTTATTCTTGGGTCTTTTTGGAAGGACTTTCTATATTTGCTATTAGGCTTTTCTGATGGAACTACCGTAATGAAGTGCCTCTGGGTAATAGAGGCTGATGTTGTAAAGAGACCTTTTAACATAGCAGTGTATAGTAAGTAAATAGACCTAAAGATGTACTAAAGGTCTTTAATACTGGAGGCAAAAAAGCTAGTTAGGAGACAGACGTACAGTAGATGAAGCAGGAGATAATAAAAGCCTTAGGTAAGACAAGGCACTTGGCAATGAGTGAAAGGATGAAAAAAAGTAACAAAGTACTTCATGGTTAGTGATTCCATACATTCATTATAGGGCAAATGTGAAAATAAATGGTGGTATGAATGTCTCTTAGTTTCTTGATGACACGTTTTTAGTTGAGAAAAAGTTTGAGGAAACCCTTTGTAGGTTGTCCTCTCTGAGTTGATTGTATGTCCTACAGTCCCATCCACTCATTACGGTTTTAGGTCTTGACAGCCAGAGATGTGAGGAAGGGAGGTCCCTGAGTCTTTCTTTAAGTTGTCATTGGAATGTCCTGAATATAGTGTAAGGTTTGCTCACATTTTTTGGAGAAGGAATCTAGAAAGTGTTTAGGTTAAATGTAGTTCATTTGGTTGTGGAATTATAAGTTACCTGTACAGTGTGTCTGCCTTTCTTTTCTGCACTGTTATGCAATCTTGTCTTTGTCAGTTTTTCTAGAAACATATGAGGAATTAAAAAATCCTGTAGTTGTTAGACCATGGTAGAATTGACAGATGGTAGCTTAATGACTAAAATGTTCCAGTTTTTAAAGTCTGAACACGGCGATACATGGAGTAAATTACGGTTTTTACTTACCAAGTAATCTAATGATCGGAGCAGTTTTTAAGGTGACCATGTGTACTTTGACATAGATACTGTTGTAGAGATGCACAGGGAGATTGGCAAGTTCTGAATTACACACTCAGTTTATAAATTTGACACTAGGCAATTCTACACTCTGAACTATTTCTGTGCTAAACATATGACCATTTTTGTGTTCATAGCAAGTGCTTCTGTTTACAAGACTCTTGTGAAATTACATGGGAATAATCGCTGTCTCCTCTAAAGGGATAAGTGAATTTTGGAGACACAGCCAAGTGTACATACAAATCCCAAGTTAAATGTGTTGAAGACTTAGCAGCTACATAATTTTTTCTGTAGTCCTACATTATTAGGTTTGAGTTCATTTAGCATAGGATTTTTTTCTGGCCCTTATTGGTTCATGTTGCAGGAGTTTCTTTTTCTTTTCTTTTTTTCTTCCAAAAGATTTATTTATTTGAGAGAGAGCGTGTGTGCACATGTGCGAGTTAGGGGAGGGACCGAGGGAGAGAATCTCAACCAGATTCCCCACAGAGCATGGAGCCAGACACGGAGCTCGTCCCCAGGACCCGTGAGACCATGACCTCAACTGAAACCAAGAATTGGACACTCATCTGACTGAGCCACTAAGGCACCCCGTGCATCAGTTTCTTAATTGGTCTACCCATTTACCTCCCTACCATTGATCTTATGGTCCTCAGATTAATTGTCCAAAGCCCTGTTTTGACCATGTTACACTTCCCTCTTTTTTTTTTTTTTAAGATTTTATTTATTTATTTGACAGAGAGAAATACAGCTAGGGAGGGGACACAGCAGGGGGCGTGAGAGAGGGAGAAGCAGGCTTCCCGCCGAGCAGGGAGCCCGATGTGGGGCTCGATCCTGGGACTCCAGGATCGTGACCTGAGCTGAAGGCAGTCGCTTAACCAATTGAGTCACCCAGGCGCCTCTACACTTCCCTCTCAAGTCTGACATCAGAGACTAGCTATCTGCAGTCTGGCTCCAGGATACCTTCCCAGCTTAACCTTTCCATCTCAACATAGTTCTCTGAGCCGTCTAGATCTCTTGTCATCCTCTGAAGGCCCTTGCTTTTTTCTGCCCCTCCTGATCTTGACTCAGAGGATGCCCTGCAGCAAAAATATACTGTCTTCCCATCTCATCATCTTTTCAAAACCCTTCCTGTCCTTCATTGCCCTGCTCATGAGTCATTAGCTTTTTTTCTGATGATAGTAGTTGGAAGTGATCCCTTTTTCCTTTATGCTTCTCTCTCTGTAACCTGGCCTTCTCAACTGGCACTTAATCATAGCTTGCTTCGTATTTAGTTATTTGTGTCTTTTGGTATCTTTCCATTTCGATTTTAAGCAGTGTGAAACTAGCGGGGTTTTTTGGTTGTTGTTTGTTTGTTTGTTTTGGTTTTGAGTTTTGGTCTTCTTTACTTTTGTATCCCACCCAGGGCTAGAGGCAGACATGGAACTAGAGAAAGAACACCAAAGTCCAGGCAGCATGTTTCTAGTCCCAGCTCTGCCATTAGCTGGCTTTGTGACTTTGTGACTTTTTGTGATTAAGTCACTTGTTCTCTTTATATCTTGGCATCTTTACTTACATAAAATGAAGGGACTGACAAGGTAATGTCTGGGTGCCTCAGTAGTTATGGCACTGTGGTTTCTCTTTAGCATTGTTCATTGCACATAGTTGATGCTCAATAAATAACGAGTACATACTACAGGAACTCATTCTACATTATTGCTGTTGCTTGTATTCTGTTGCCTGTCAGATCTCTTTTGTCCTAAGTGAAAACATGTAAGTGGTGAAGCCTGGCTCCCAGCCTCCGTCCTTTGTTGTTGGTCCTTGTAGTCAGATTCATTGACCCCTTTTTGTCATAATGTATGTTTCTCACTAGTTTCTCATTACTTTCTTTCCAGACTTACTAAACATACTGCACGTAGTCTCTTTAAAACTCTACGCTCATTTGAGCTTCACATATATAACAAAATCCTTATCCCTTTTATCCTTAAAACCTTATTTATAGAAGTTATGACTCATTTGTTCTATTATACAGATTGGTATAAGGGGAACATATATGGTCAAATTAACGTGTATATAAGGTATGTTCATTGTATAGTGTGGAATTTAGGTCTTTTTCCTGAAAAATGGTTGTTGATTTTTTTTTTCCCCTCCCAAGGGTGGTTAAAAAAGTGGCTCAATATATGGCTGATGTATTGGAGGATAGTAAGGATAAAGTTCAGGAGAATCTGTTGGCCAATGGAGGTAAGCTAATATTTCAGGATTTGTTATTGACTTACATAAGGTGAATGAATGACTTAGCCACAAAACCAGGGAATAGTTGTGGAGTGTCTCTTTAACTCTATAGTTTTTTATTCTTTTCGATTGAATGTGAAAAGGTCTGTGTTTTGAAGATTGTTGAGATATAGACTTCTAGAAACAATTATCACCTGGTTTTTTAAGAGATTTAGTTTCACTTTGAATAGGTTGGCAAGAAAGAACATACTTTTGTCAAATTCTACTTATTGAGGCAGTTTGAATTAGTTTCTTAATCTTTGTGTCTTTCTCCTACATATGAGGCATATCATGGGTGTGCACATATTCCATTTTTTAAGTCATCAAATTAGAAGGAGCCTTTATATATATGTACACACACATACATGTATATCTGAATATATAAAATACAAATTACAAGGTAAAAATATTGATTAATCCATGTTACTTAATATAGTTCCACATTTTTAAAATCAGGACTCTCCAGCAATGATGACATCTTTACTGATTTTCTTAATGCAAATTTCAGCATTAAAAGTTACTACTGTGTTGGAAACTATAAACAGTCAGTTGCTTCTCAGTAATTAATTTATTTCCTTATTTCAGTTGACTTGGTTACTTATATAACAAGGTTTCAGTGGGACATGGCTAAGTATCCAATCAAACAGTCCCTGAAAAATATTTCTGAAATAATTGCCAAGGTAAGATAAAAAATGATACAGGTAGGACACATTGATTTATAATGGCTTTATTTATTTTATAAGTATTTAGCTGGGAAATACTCTTTAGATTTTGACAAAGCAACTAAATGATAATGACTGATGTATTTGGGAGCTACCCTTAGTACAGCTTTACCAAAAAAAAGGAAGGTGTTAAAATACAACAATTTCTGTGTACATTATTCAAGTTGTGGTGTTTACTTAAGTGGTTAACTTAAATATTGTATTAATTGTGTTTAGGTAAGAAAGTATACTTTAAAATTCTACATTTATTATTTATACAAATTTAAGGGTAACTGAGATTATGTAGAACAGGAAATTGGAATCAAAGATTTAGTAGGCATTTAGGTAGATGACAATGATTACTTTAGCCTGATTATGTATAGTACTGAATTAGATGTTAAACTTTATGGGTTCTCTGACACCTTTTAACTTTGACTGTCAATCCTCTACCCCTGCAAATGCATGTATTCATGTACACATGATTTTATGTACAGTTTCACGGAGTACACAGATCCTGTGAAGCTCATCCATGAACTCACCAAGAGTTCCTTTTATATTGTAGTCCTCGAACTTGAGAGAATACCTAAAAGTCTTACCTGAAGCTATAAATAGGGCAAATAGACAGTGCCCTTTTAATTGTCAACATTGTTGTGATCTGGGTGAAAAGTGTCGTTTAAATTACTTGGACACACTTTTTTCTGGCTCCCAGTGACTATTTGAACGTGTACTCTATAGTTAAATATATAAATGAGTAGATTATTAAGGATTTAAAAACTGAAGTCATCATTCTAATTTAATCAAAATGAGTAGCTTGATTATATAAAATGGTGCTCTTAGTATGACTGAGCCTTATTTTCTTTTGATCCTTATCAAGCATCTAATTATCATCTTCTGATACTAGTGTATGTTTATTGATTATTTAATCAATAATCTCTGTACCCAGTGGCTTAGATTCCATTTATGTGTTCTAAGCGGTAGTATCATAACTAATTAAAATATATGTGGACTAAAATATTATCTTTGGTAGAAAAGATTCATATGGAAATTACCAGGGTTATTAAAAATGAAGTAGGTTATTTTTTAAAATGACCTTTTAAAGTTGTGCTTGTAAAATAATAGTACTTATATCAACAACCAGTGATGCTGTTTTTTAAAGTAAATGTTGAGGCACAGCTACTTTATTTACGTTAGTAGAGGCAGACGTAGGAAAGTTTTACCTATTTTTCTTTTTCATTTTTAAAGGGAGTGACTCAAATTGACAATGACCTGAAATCTAGAGCATCCGCATATAATAACTTGAAAGGAAATCTTCAGAATTTGGAACGGAAGAATGCGTAAGCACATGAAGTATATGTTAATATTAAGAATTGGGGAAGCACTCAAGCATGCACTGAAAGAGCTATTGTTGGGGTTTAGTGAATTCCAGTTCATGCTGTTCCTGTAATCAAAGTGGTGGTTGTTTACTTCATGGAGAAAAGTTTATTAATTCAGGCTAGTCAAAATAGATGGTGAGGTTAATTTATTGTACTTGTTTAGTTTATCCCTTTATGCATTTGAGTTTTTACTGAGAAACATGGTTTTAAATCAAATCGTAGTTTAATTGCATAAGAATTACGTGCTGCATAAAAGAATTCTATCGAAGAATCCTTTTACAGTGTAATTTATCTACTTTTCTGTTTTACATGTTAGGTTTTCAAAAAACAGTGCATATTTTCATGATCGCATTGTACTATGACTCCTGCAAGTGTAGCTTTAAGCATTTAACTATTCAAGTTATGTGTTCATATTCCAGAGGGAAAATTGGTTGGATACTATCAGTGGTTCAAACAGGGCAAGTCATTTTCATTATGAAATGTACTGGGAGACTAAATGAAGACTGATTTGAATGAGTTGATTATTGGGTTAACTAACCAAAATTGCCTAGTATGAGATGATACCCAGGGAGAGGGAGGAAAATCAAAGGTTGTCCTTAGATGATACAATTTGGTAATTATGATGAAGTAGACTTTAATTGACATATAATGAATAACACTTGCCTAGTCAAGGTATTGTATGTGTAATCAAGAAAAGAGCTGAGTTATAATAATTAAAGCAAACACAAAGGGAGATACTAGAAGCAAATTTTGATAAATGTTGACATTTCTTTTTATGGTGGGGGCAGGAAATAGTTTAATTTTGACTTTGTACAAAATAAAAACATGAATAAGGTTAATCCATTTCACAGGATGTATATATAGTATATATATGTGAATATGATTAGCTTGCTATATCTTTATTTGTGTTATGGAGGCATTATCAGCCTGATTATTTTTTTCTTATTCCTCAGAGGAAGTTTGCTAACTAGAAGTTTAGCGGAAATTGTGAAGAAGGATGACTTTGTTCTTGATTCAGAGTATCTCGTCACATTACTGGTTGTAGTTCCCAAGTATGTCTTTTAATTACAAAAGTTTTTTACTTGTTAAAATATAAGAAAAATGTTTGTTTCTGATATTGTAATTTGAAGTGTTCCCTAGAACCCAGTTGTAAAGGGACTGTTACAGTGTCCTTCATTCTGTGAACCAGCAGGTATTCATGTGGGACATGTAGTAGAATGGAGTTCATAATCTGGTAATGGAGATATCAGTTATAAATTGCAATTCCAAATCAAACTTAGCATCTTAGTAGAGTGGGCTTATTTAAAAATTAAATAATGCTAAATTACTGGATTTAAAAAAAAATAGATTTAGATTTTTCAAAGTAGGAAGCTCTTTGCATGTGTTTTTCTGAAAAATCTTTATGATTGGTTAGGATGAATTAAACCCTTTAAGAAGCAAAGGATGGATTAGGCCAGGGGTTAGCAAATTTTTTCTTTAAAGGGCCATATAGTCAATATTTTACATTTTGCAAGCCCAAAGGTCTCTTTAACAACTGTTCAACTCTGCCATGTCAGCTTTGTGGTTGTAGCTGAAAGCAGCCATACACAGTACATACAGAATGGATCTGGCTGTGTTTTGGGAAAACTGTCTTTATGAAAACAGGCACAGCCCTGGTTTGCTGGGTTAGAGAGCCCTTTGAAATCTTCTTCAGTAAGTAATGTTTGATCATAGTTAATCTTGGTAAAATGAAACCTTTGGACATTCATATGAAGGATTAGAATTCTGTGCACATGCATGTGTGTGTATGAGAGAGAAACAGTGTTAGTGGTTTCATTTCTGACTTGGACTGAAGTCTCCCTCTCAGGGAATCTTTGGAGGATCCAAACTGAGGCGAGGGATTTGAGGATTCTTAATATTATCATTGCACAAATTCTTCTTCTCTGTGTTCTCCATTTTTATCTGGTTAGGAAACTGGAAATATTGGAAAATGGTAGGAAAGCACCTGCATTGAATTTACCAGGTGTACAATATTACCTCACTTCTGTTTTTCTCCTCTTCCTGCAGAATACTAGAGCAATGACTATTTATAAGAAACTTCTGTGTATCTGTGTCTTTATACTATGTAGGAAAATAACCTTGCCCAGATAAAAGATTTGCCTCAATCTTTATTGAAAATTTGTGTATAAGATCAGAAACTTTATTTTTTTTTTAGATTTTATTTATTTGACAGAAACACAGCCAGAGAGGGAACACAAGCGGGGGGAGTGAGAGAAGGAGAAGCAGGCCCTCTGCCAAGCAGGGAGCCCGATGTGGGACTTGATCCCGGGTCTCTGGGATCATGACCTGAGCCGAAGTCAGTCGCCCAACCAACTGAGCCACCCAGGTGCCCCTAAGATCAGAAATTTTTATAGTTTTCTGTACATTGTAATTGAAACATAGGACCTAGGGTACCTTACCTGTTGAATTATTCACTATGTGGCCTGAAAATACTGCAGTTCATTAAATTGCAAACGTAACTGTCTTTTTGCACACGCCCAAAACCACTGGTCTCTACGGAGGGTTGTTGCACAATGTTCTGTGCAGCATGGTTTGCTGTCACTTAGTTTACTCAATCCTTCCTGGTATGCTGTAGTTTTAGTAAAGTTTGATCCAGCCAGTGAATAGACATGCTAAGAGATTTGTTTGGTCTTTAAATTAATTTATTTTTAATAAGGTAAAGCATATTAACTCTGAAGTTCGAAAGTCATTTAGAAATCAGTACTTTGCTTTACTTCCTTTCCAAACTTACTTCTAGGATGTGCCTCTTTTGCAATAGTTACTGGATATATGAGTGGTGAACTGTATTTCCTGCTTCATGACTCACTGTGTTTGAAATTTATTCTCATTAGGAAATGTGAATTTTTTTTTTGGTTACATAGATTTGAGGTATACTTAGTTGAATGTCCTGTTTGTCCCATATTTTTTTCTCTTTCTGGATGTGACAGGAATTGTTTTTCTTTTCCACTACTTACTGAACCTCTTCTGCAGGTTAAACCACAATGACTGGATTAAGCAGTACGAAACCCTAGCTGAAATGGTAGTTCCAAGGTCGAGCAAGTAAGTAGTAGTCTTTGTAAAACCCATTTCTTTCCTAGAATTCCTTTTTATAATTGGGTTGTTGGGTTAGGAAATAGCTTTATCTTTTCTTTGTGATAAATTTACGGTTTCGGGATCATCTTTTTCACCTTACCAAGAAGTTAACTTTAGTTATCACAGTGTAGACCTCTGGAAGGGACTTTGTACAGTCTGATAGACTGTGCCATGTTTATAGATGGAGAAGTTTGAGGCCACAGCGGTGAGGTGGTTTGCCCAGAGTCACACATCCCGTTAACGGCAGGGCTAGAATGAGAACCTAGGTCACTGGTGTGGTACTCTTCCTGCCATGCTGTGCCACCTTCTGAAAATTCTTTGTTCAGTATTTATTGTATACGTGCTCTGTGTCTATAATTTTTCGTTTCTCTTGGAGGTACACCAAAATGGCTGCCAGAGAAGATCATGTTGATCTCACTTTCCAGTGAGCATAGATTCTACCTAATATGTATTTTTCCATTAAAAAAAAAACTTGCATTAAGTGTTTTTAAATGTATGGCGTGATATACCCTGTCTAATTTGATATTTACAGTTCTGTGAAGTAGTTGGAGCAGTTATTCTTGTGGATAAAGAAGTAAAAATATAGAAGAACTGAATAGTTGCCTAAGGCATTTGGCTGCATTAGCTGCGTCTGTGTCCAGTGACAAACTTAGGACTAAAAGTTTCTTAGTGTTAGGTCTTGTACTCTTGAAACTACCGTGCTATTTTTTTCTGTGTTCTGTCATTGCACATGAGCTATTCTTTGAGAAAATATTAAATACAGTGTATATGTAGTCCTCAAGGATTCTTTTGTATGGCTGTGCCTCGAGAGGTGGCAACATGTGGTGAGAGAAGGGTATAGTAGATAGTAAAGAAGTGCTATAGTAAGGTTAGGCCCATGCAATATTTTCTTTTCCAGTTTCATTGTGTCATATGGGAGGTAGCTTAGTATAATGGAAAGAGTGCTGGATCCAGGGATTTGAGTTCTGTTGCTGGTTCTGCTACCAACTTGCTGTGTGACCTGGGGTAAGTCTTTTACCTTCTCTGGGCCTCATTTTTCTTTGTCTGTAAAATGTGTATAGCACCTTCCCAGTACACATTATGAGGCTATTTTAAGGCTTGATAAGATATACAAAATATAAGGCAATATGATTATCGTAGTTTCACAAATGTTGATTTTTTTTTTTTTGAGAACTAAACCACAAAAATGTGCTCATCACGAATTTTTCCCCCCTCATTTTGGGGAATACCTTCCATTCACAGCAGCCCTTCACAGTAATGTTTCCCACCGAAGCTGTTTGTCCTGGCAGAGAACAGCTGCTCTTACCTCTGTTTTCTGTAGGCCATTAAAGCCACAGAGTTTGACTTTACATCTGAGAGGCAGGGGAAAGGGGAGACCCAGGACCCATCATATACGGAACGTCCTCACAGGTCCTATGTATGACAGACCCAAGGTCCAGGGGAGTGGTGTGGAGAGAAGTTTCAGATTGACTCTGAAAGAAGGACTTGAAAAATACTACTTCAGAGACTTACATCTCTTGTACATTACTCTAGTAGCTTTTAAAGGAAAAAAAATGCCAACCAGTAAGAGTTCAGTATAGACAACAACCTGTTTTCTAAATAATGAGTAAGTGCTCCCTGACCACCAACCGGAACCTCTGTTTTGCCTGTGTCTCCATTCAGAAGACATTTGGAACCACTGTCCACAAGAACAGCAGCCCAGCCAGCACTGAGACAGGGTGGCTCACTCCTGTGGGGCAGACAGGCTGGGGTGGGTTAATCTGGAATTGTGTCCACTGTTCATGAAAGATCTCTATGACTTAATGCTGGAGTTTTAGCTTATCATAATAACTAACTTTTTTGAGTAGCTGCTGTATGCTAGTAATTGTTCTAAGTGCTTGCTTCACTTTTAAGTCATTGCTTTTTGGTACTGGGGTCCTTACTCTTAGGAGCACTGAAGATGAAAGTGGAATTGTGAGGTAGAAGAATGAATTGAAAAATACGGTTTTCAAATCTGAAGGAGATAATGTCACTTAAAAAATGCTTAGAATCCAGCCATTTGTAAAATCTTCTACTTAGGTCTTAAAATCACTGGACAGTTTGAACGCCCACCGTTGTCGTGTGGAGAAGTGCGGGCTGTGTGTCAGTGCCATGCACAGTCCTGGCCAGAGAAATAGAAGCTGGGCTGCGGTTCTGCTGCTCGTTGGAAAAACTGTTCAGAGCCTGGTGTTTTTCACTTGTACTGAGGATTACCATTTTCCTTTTTGTCTACTTTTCCTTGTAAAGATAGTCTGACCAGGTCCGATCACTAGTTAAGTTTTGCCTTCTTTGTGTTCCTGGAAACAGTACACAGACGCTTACTGCTTTCCAGAGGTTTTGGTCAGGGAGCTGGAGGAACTCAGCTACAAAAGCCTAGGAAAACTCTTTTCACCATTGTGCAAAGATAACTTTTATGAAGAAAAGCATGGAGGCATGCCTTGGCAGTAGCATAGGAAGTTTAATAAGGGGATGGAGAAGATGCAGGTCTGAGTTTTAGGACATTTAGAAGTCAGAAGCAGTGGGCAGAGCTGCTGAGCTCCAGAAGCATGGCTCCTCACATGGGTGAGTGAAAATGCCGTGAAACGTCTAGAAGACGTGGCCGTTTCCTTCAGGCCTGCGTGAAGATGGTATTACTACTTCTGCGTAACAGTAGAACTAAAGGAGGTGTGTTTGGGTCATTTACTTGAACCTAGTAGAGCTTGTGCAGCCTGGGTGAAGCTAAACTAAGCTCCCTTTCAGGCACAGTCTCCACGTCCATGTTTAATCATGAAAGATGGCACTTTTTTAACTCTTTCCTCTCCTCTGGCTTTCATTTTGTTTCTCTGCCTGGTCTCGTGTTACTTACGGTCACTGCTGGTTTTGGCTTGGTTTGAAATCCCTCCAGCTTCTGGCTTCTCATCTCCCTAGTCCCTGCAACTCACAGATCATCACCTCCACTTGAGTTTTATTTGTTTGTTTGTTTGTTTTTTAAATATTTTATTTATTTATTTGACAGAGAGATCACAAGTAGGCAGAGAGGCAGGCAGAGAGAGAGGAGGAAGCAGGCTTCCTGCTGAGCAGAGAGCCCCACTCGGGCCTTGATCCCACCACCCTGAGATCATGACCTGAGCTGAAGCAGAGGCTTTAACCCACTGAGCCACCCTGGCGCCCCTCTTTATTTGTTATTTTAAAAAAGATTTTGTTCATTTGTCAGAGAGCATACAAACAGGTGAAGCAGCAGGCTTCTGCTACCCCCAGAGGGAGAAGCCGGCTCCCCGCTGAGCAAGGAGCATGACGTGTAGGACTCAGTCCCAGGACCGAGGGATCATGAGCCGCCTTACCATCTTTTCCTTGTTCCAGAACCTGCTCCTTGACCTTGTCCACATCTCTAGGCCCCACCCCTTTGCTCTGACATTGTTGATTTTCTCCATTCGTGCTTCCTTTCCTGCTGAGCCTGGACTCTCAGTCATCACTGAAGCTGTTGTCTTGCCTCCGCCATCGTCTCTGGCCCCTGTGACCCCCTGCAGACTCCCTCCCTGATTTAATCTGTAGGGCATCCTGCTGGCTTCTACATCTGAATTGCCTGAGCAAGCTGGAGGGAGTCTGGTTGCTCTGAGTATTGGCGATTCTAGATGTGGGCTATTCTGTCTTAGTGGGACAGCCTGTTCTGTCGGCGCCTTTTCAGCCACACCCGGGGCTCTGACCTCTGCCTACAGCTTTGGGACTCCAAAATCTCAGAAATCCCTGGTCTGGCTAACCCCGTAGTTTCAGACTTCCACACCTGGGTCCCTCCTGGGCACTGCACATGTCTTCACCGCAGGTAACTACGAATAGGACATTATCCCCCCGAATCTCACCCTCAGTTGCCCATCTCCCTTGCAGTGTGTGGCAGCAACATGTGTCTAGTTACCAAACCAGACCGTGGTAGTCTGTCATTTTAGACTCTTACCTCTCCCTCACACCTGCCTTCCCACGACCCAGTCTAACAGCTGTGTTATTTCTACCTTCAGTAGCATTTGGTTGACTCATACGAAATTGCTATTTTGTAGGTAAAAAATGGTCAGATACCAACAACCTCTTATGGTTCAACTGACTTTAACCACCCGCCGTCACCCCCTCCTATGCCCCACCCCCCCATAACTATAGCTGCCGCTTCAGTTTAGATTCCCATCTCTTACATGGACTGTTGGAATTGCCATTAGCTGGTCTCCTTTTCTCTACTCTTTTCTTTCTCCCATCAGTGTCCTGCATTACTGCCATTCATTTTTGTGGTGTACCAGTCTATTACTGGCACATGCATGTGCACACACATCCATCCCTTGTACTCTGTTCAGCTATGCTTATTTCTGGCAGAGCCCCAAATGTGCTTTGCTGTTCCACACCTGTGTGCATTTGTGTGGGGGGCTCTACTGGCATGTTCTCTCCTTTGCTTGTCTTTCACACTTCCACTGTCATCACTGCTTTTATGAAACTAATGTCCCTGAGATGTTCTCAATTCCTTTTTTGCTCTAATATGTCACATATATCTTCATTTACAACATTTGCAATTCTGTATTGTATTACTTGTTTCTCTTTCCTGGATTAGACCCATGCTTTGAGGTCAGTGAACCAAGTTGTCTTAGTTTTATTTATTTATTTTTTAAAGATTTTATGTATTTGACAGAAACACAGCTAGAGAGGGAACACAAGCAGGGGGAGTGAGAGAGTGAGAAGCAGGCTTCCCACCGAGCAGGGAGCCCTACATGGGGCTCGATCCCGGGACTCCAGGATCATGACCCGAGCTGAAGGCAGAGGCTTAACAACCGAGCCCCCCAGGCGCCCCAGTTTTATTCCTAATATGTAGCAAGAGCTGGTCACCTTTATAGAGGCTCAGTGCATGTTAAATGATTGAAAGTCCATTATACCAAGGACTTATGGTTTGTTTTTTATAATGTTTTAAGAAATACCTTTTCTGGGGGTAGGAAAGAAAAGCAAATGGTTTCTATTTATTTTTTCTTAATAAGGTAGCACAGCGGGATTTAGTCATAAGACTGAATTTTTATCTTGGCTTCCTCCACCATAAAGATTTTGAATAAGCCAAACCACTTTGCTGTGACCCAGGTCTCTGCATGACGGAGGAGCCTGCATGATAGACACCCTGCTCATTGTCAGAGCTGTCAAACATCAGGGGCTTTTCAATGGTCTTTAAAACAGCCAAGTACTGTGTGAATTTAAAAGATAACTATGACAGTGAAGGAATATGGGTAGGGCTCTGCACTAGCCTGTCAGATTGGATTTGGATTTGTTTGATTGCAGTATGCATTTTACAGAGGTAAGCTTGGTAGCTGCTTTGTCTTGGATTTGATAGGCACCAGGAGCAAGAACTAAGGGTAATAGCTTTGAGAGAGCACCTCTTATTTCTTTCTCTATTTTTTAATTTTTAGGTTTTTGTTTTGTTTTGTTTTTTTGTTTTTTTTTTAAGATTTTATTTGAGAATGAGAGAGAGAGCACAAGGAAGGGAGGAGTGGCAGGGATTGAGGGAGGGATAACCAGACTCCCCACGGAGCAGGGAGCCCAAAGCGGGACATGATTCCAGGATCCTGGGATCATGACCTGAGCTGAAGTCAAAGGCTTAACTGAGCCACCCAGGCATCCCCATCTTAAGTTTTTAAAATAATCTATTCGTAAGTAATCTCTACACTCAGTGTGTGGCTTGAACTCACAAGATCATGAGTCGCACGCTCTGGTTCTACTGACAGAGCCAGCCCGAGAGGACACCTATTTTTTTTTTTTTTCTTAAGAGAGGGAGAGGAGAGAGGGGCAAAGGTAGAGAGAGAATGGACAGAGATAATGTTAAGCAAGCTCCACTCCCAGCTCATATAGGGGGCTCATTCTCAGCAATCCTGAGATTGTGACCTGAGCCAAAATCAGGAGTTGGATGCTTAACTGACTGAGCCACACAGGCGCCCAAGAGGGCACCTTTGAAAAGAAAGTTTAAATGTTCCAAATGCAGAATAGTGGAGTTTCTGTCTGTGCCAGTGGTGACACCGTCAGTCCTCGTAGAGGCGTCTGGCGGCCCTGCTGCTGGAGCAGGAGACGAGAGCCAGGATGGCCTCAGTTCCTACCGCCGCTCTGCGCCTGGTGCTGGCCTTGCCTCCTGAATTGACCTGAATTGACTGCTAACCACGCAGTTCTTAGATGTCTTGGAAAAACTAAACTTGCTTTTTTTTTTTTCCTTCTCCATGTTTAGTAAAGTATCTTTGAATTCCACAAACACGCCCTCAGATTTGTAAAACATTATTTTTTTGGATTTCAGAAGTACCACATTGTAAATGAAAACTAAACAAAGAAACCTAATACTTGGAAAACAGAAGGGAAAAGAGATCCCTCCACACACCATTAAGTGATGCTCCTACCCCAGCGTCATCCCTGTTGACCAGTTCAGTGCATAGCTTTGTAGGCCCCACGTGTGGGGTTCTCTGCATAAGTAGCTATAGGCAACTTTTGAAAGCCTGATGAGAGTCATAGTATACATGAACTATATCGTTTGCCTTTCCAAATGGTGCTTCCCCAGAGAATTTATATGACAGTTAAAATTTCCCTACCGTTGCGTCTGGAAAGGTCTTTCCAGTGATGTCCATGAGACCTATGACTAGACAGAAATTCTGGCCTCGCTGGGATCTTCTAGAGCCCAGGAGAAAGCCCTGAAATGCATAAGTGTTTTGTCAAAGGATATTTAGACCATTGCATTTGTGTGTTTTTGAGTTAGGATGTTGGGGGAAGTGGGATAGGAAAGATCTGAGGTAGGACATATTGGCAGTGCAGTGAGGGTGAGCCAGACCTCAGTGGGCTGGGCGGGAGAGAGGTAGAGGGAATTCGTTTTCAGAAGAGAAGAGGTGCTTATTAGCAAGGAAGCACGGAGACTCGGATAAAGTAGCTACTGATTTTGCCTCAGCCAGCCTGGCACTGACAGATGGAAAAGCATGGCTTTTAGAGTTTGGACATTTTACTTGGTTAAATGTTGGATTTCGTTGGGTTAGGAAGAGGTAAATGGCTATTCAGGGATTGTAAATACATCATAAACACTGAGTATCCCCAGTGTGGAGGAAACACAAGTGGTTAGCTTTGAGATGGCTTGGGAAGGGCTACCATCCCCTGCTGTTCCTCCTCCTCCTGGTTGTGAATTCTGCCCTCGGTGTGAAAGACAGCAATCAATATAAAGCTTTAAATGGACTTTTTTTTCCCCCATAGTGTTCTCTCAGAGGACCAAGACAGTTACCTTTGTAATGTCACCTTGTTTAGGAAGGCAGTTGATGACTTCAGACACAAAGCCAGGGAGAACAAGTAAGACCATTATTTTTTGTTTTGTAATTTGTTAGATCTCCTATATACATAGTGTGGACAATTTTGTTTTTCCCCCCACTCCAAATTTAGATTCATCGTTCGTGACTTCCAGTATAACGAAGAGGAGATGAAAGCCGATAAAGAAGAAATGAACAGGCTTTCTACCGACAAGAAAAAGCAGTTTGTATGTGTTCTTCATATTTAGTATTGTCAGTGTTAAGCAGCAGAAAAAGCAGTATTTCCTTTTCCTTTTTATTTAAAAGAGAAGAAAACGGATTTTACTTTTAAGACATTTGATTTTAGTTATTTTTCTATTAACCAAAATGAATTCTCTCTAAGCAAACTTAGATCTTAAAATCCATACCTTAAAGTTAATTACTCCCTCTAATTCCATATTAGGAATTAATTTTTAAATGCAGTATAGTGAGGTATTATTTTAATTAAGTAATAGTTGCTTTTTTTTTAAGGAAGAACTTTCATTTTTTTGAGGCAAAATTTTAAGTACTGCAATATACTGAAGTAATTTCTGTTTAAACCACTGGAGAGTTAGTATGTTCAAGGCAAAATTGGGAAAGGGGATGGAAAAATGACAAGGGAAGATGGTGTCAACTTCCTTGTGATCTTTGAGTGCCGGATTACTGTGAAAACTAGAAGCTTGTATGGAAGGGGTGAGGAGTGAAAATTTATTTCTCCTGTAATGCAAGAGAAAATAAAAGCAAAACCCATTTAAAATTATTCCTAAGTACTTACAAACCATATCATCTCCATTGGAAGAAAACTAATCCTAACCAAGTAATGCCCAATAAAACCAACTTAAGAAGGTCCAAAGCCTTTTTAAAGAACAAATACTTTAAACACAGATATTCACTTTGTTTTGTCTTTTTTGCTTAAATTAATTGGTTGGTACATCAAATGAACCTAATGATGTTCTCTAAATAATTTAACTGAACTGATCACGGTTTGTCTTATGTACTGAAAGACAGTATTAAGTTATTTAAAATCTGTTTTAAGGAGTGTTTTATTTAGTACTGGAAATCATACTGAATATTTTAAGTTCAAAGAGAAGTTATCCTATGTAATAGAATCATTAAAAATTTAGAATATGAAGAGGTTTAAGGGATATATATCAAGACGCCTGATATTATAGATGGAAAAATTAAGACCTAGAGATACGTATTAAATGATTTACTGCATAACTGTTCATCCTGTTCCTGAGAAGTTGTTTGTAAGTTGAATTCTGTTTTATTTTTATTTATTTATTTATTTTTAAAGATTTTATTTATTTGACAGAAAGAAACACAGCCAGAGAGGGAACACAAGCAGGGGGAGTGAGAGAGGGAGAAGCAGGCCTCCCGCTGAGCAGGGAGCCCGATGTGGGGCTCGATGTGGGGCTCGATGTGGGGCTCGATCCTGGGTCTCTGGGATCATGACCTGAGCTGAAGGCAGTCGCTTAACCAACTGGGCCACCCAGGCGCCACCTGAATTCTGTTTTGAATGTTTGAAGTGCATTGCATAATAGTTCATGTTTTTATATTTTGGTTTTCAGACTTAGGGCACATCTATATTGTGTATCAGTTTAAACTGCTTTCATTAAAATACATGCCTGTTTCTGTGTAGTGAATAGGTTCCATGAATTTTGGTGTCTACCGAGGTTAAACATCGTGGCTAATCTTTTAATCTTATTTAAGAGAAGTGTCCAGGATAATGAGAAAAAAGAAGCTTTTTTTTTTTTTTTTTTTTTTTAAAGATTTTATTTACTTGGCAGAGAGAAACACAGCGAGAGAGGGAACACAAGCAGGGGGAGTGAGAGAGGGACAAGCAGGCTTCCCGCCGAGCAGGGAGCCCAATGTGGGACTCGATCCTGGGTCTCCAGGATCATGACCTGAACCGAAGGCAGTCGCTTAACCAACTGAGTCACCTACGTGCCCCAAAAGAAGCATTTTTAAAGTGAATTATTATGTGATTTAATTCTCCTATAGATTTACTGGATAGTCACTTCTTTAAAAATATTTGAGGGGCGCCTGGGTGGCTCAGACGGTTAAGCCTCTGCCTTCGGCTCAGGTCATGATCTCAGGGTCCTGAGATCGAGCCCCACATCGGGCTCTCTGCTCAGCAGGGAGTCTGCTTCCTCCTCTCTCTCTGCCTGCCTCTCTGCCTACCTGTGATCTCTCTCTGTGTCAAATAAATAAATAAAAATCTTTAAAAAAATATTTGATTTATTCATTTCTAATTGCCATTTGCAAGACTAAATTTGTGATTTTTTTTTCCTTTTTTTAGGGACCACTTGTACGGTGGCTGAAAGTAAATTTCAGTGAGGCATTTATTGCGTGGATTCATGTGAAAGCATTGAGGGTTTTTGTTGAGTCTGTTTTAAGGTAAAGAAAGTTGATTAAGAAACTTGGATATGAAAGGCTTATACATCCCTTTATATAAGACCTCTTTGTTAGAATGTAACAGTCCAGTAATAGGAAATTGATGCAGAGAAACCAAAGAGACAACCATGAGAAACAGATTTTCAGTATCATACATTCATGTTAGTCTTGTCCTTGATGCCAGATTTGGAGAAAAGCAACGCATACTGCTGTATTCACTGGTTCTTTGCTGGTGTAGAAGTTAAAATAGATTATAAAATATCCAGCTATTACTTGTTTAAAAGAAGATCTTCACATACTTTACATGTAGTTTGGTACACAGTGTACTGATGTATTTGAAATCACTATTTCATATTAGCCTAAAATAGTTTATTTTGAGATAACTTAAAAATCTCAGTCATGTGATCTTCTGCACACTTTGCTCACATTAGTAGTTCAGAGTACTTGTCTGTAGCTGTGCTTGCTATTTGTGAATGTCATTGACTTTTCAAGATGTAATTATGTTGTTTCCTTATCATGAAGGTGTCTCCTAAGTGTACATATTATTGCTGAGGCTATTCATAGATACAAATTGAAGAGTAGTTAAAAGTAATTCCTAGTAGTCAGTGGGCTCTTATTTTAAGGTAAGATTTCTAGTGGACAGTGAGGACCAGAGAAGATTTGAGTTTCTTTAGTTTAACTTGTCATTAAAATGAGATACCTTCTCTCTGTTAACTGATTAAAGAAGACTATGAGAATATTTGTTTTGAAAAGAAAACCTCTTTTTATGTTTACTTGTGTTACATACTATAAATTTGCTTCCTGATAAGGTATGGCTTGCCAGTGAACTTCCAAGCAATGCTACTTCAGCCCAATAAGAAAACAATGAAGAAACTACGAGAAGTGTTGTATGAATTGTATAAACATCTAGACAGCAGCGCGGCAGCTATTATTGATGTGAGTACTTATTCTGGAATGAATTTCAGAAAAAATAATTGGAAGGAGATAAATGGAAAAGGGATAGTAATTATTTAATCTACTTTTTAAATTACTTTGGGGTTCTCAGTTAATTTGTTAGATAAACATAGCAAGTAATTTACATTGTTTACCCTGTTACACTAGTTAGAGCAATGCTTTTGCTTCTAAGCCCGTCATTATCTTGCTATAGATCAGATGTTCATAGATGCAGAAATAAAGAAGCAACCAGTGATACCATCCTACTTGTTTATCAAAGTTAATAAATTGTAAAGAAGAAGATAATAAGTAGTTAATCTAATTGTTTTGGTACAAGTAGTGAAGTCAGTAGAAGAGCATTTTATTTATTTATTTTTATATATTTTTTAAAGATTTTATTTATTTGACAGAGAGGGAGCACAAGCAGGAGGAGTGAGAGAGGGAGAAGCAGGCTCTCCGCTGAGCAGGGAGCCCGATGTGGGACTCGATCCTGGGTCTCCGGGATCATGCCCTGAGCCGATGGCAGTCGCTTAACCAACTGAGCCACCCAGGCGCCCCAGTAGAGGAGCATTTTAAAGGGAGCTTTAAAAGGGAGCTCCATTTTTCTAAACTGGTGGTGTTTATATCTTATTTCAGACAAAGGTATAAGCAAAGTGTGTGTTCAAACAGAGGGTATAAGCAAACTCTTGTTGCTGTTTAAAATTTTAGTGGTTTTTTATTTTATTTCAAGTAATCTTGTTGATTTTTTTCCTCTTTAGGATGATAGTCTCTCACATTTGCATTGGTTAGAACCCATGAAACGTCAGTGTTTCTTGATAGAAGAAAATTCAGGAAATTACTTTCTGCATTTTCATGTAATTGTCAATAAAATATATGAGGTTCAACTATTTGATGCATAATTTCCTACCAGTATATTCTTTAAGATTTTATTCATTTATTTGAGAGAGAGAGAGAGAGAAAGAGAGAGAGCGTGCATGAGTGGAAGGGAGAGGCAGAAGCAGACTCCTCACTGATCAGGGAGCTAACTTGGGGCTCAATCCCAGGACCCCGAGATCATGACCCAAGCCAAAGGCAGACGCCCAACTGAGTCACCCAGGCACCCCTCCTACCAGTATATTCTTAAAACATGCATAAATAATAAATGATATGATTAAAATCATATTTGGTTTATTTTTATTCAACATTTTAATCAGCCACATGCCCTGTAAACTGAATACCCCAAGCCCGAGATTTAAAAAGTAATTTTGTATATTATGCATAAAAAAGGATCATAGGGTTATGGTTCAACACATATAGACTTTAGAGTCAGTGAGTGCTTAAATCTGGCTTTCCTACCCACAGTGTTTCCTCATTGGCAAAATAGGAGTAGTAATGCCTAATTCAGATTAAATTAGCATAAACACATATACTTAGCCCCAGAGTGGGTGTTCAATAAGGAGATAAATGGTAATGCTTAATTTCTTCTTTTTTTTTTTTTTAATTTCTGTTAAATACTCATTTGGATAATTTTCCTGTTTTTCTGCAGGCTCCTATGGATATTCCAGGCTTAAACCTGAGTCAACAGGAATACTACCCCTATGTGTACTACAAGATTGATTGCAACTTGCTGGAATTCAAGTAAAAATGAGCTCCTTCCCAGACAATCCTGTCCTTGTGTTGGTGTATTCTAACAAATAGGTTGCAGTATGACAGTACTTTTAACTCCCCATTGTCCTTTGCTTGCTTCTGACCACTTTTCCTAGTGAGTTCTTCATAGTGGTCCATCTCTCAGTATTTTCTCCTTAAAGGAAAATAGATGTCTTATTTCTTTTTATTGATCAGGTATGTAAATGTGTACTAAAAAAAATCAAGAGTTTATTTATAAACAGAATAGTTTATTTAAAGAGAAGGCCTTTTCTTCATTGCTGTTGTGGTATGCATTAATTCCATTTGTTACTTGTGCACAAAAGCCTTGTTTACAAGGGAATGGTAAACGTTTATGCCATTTTGTTCACTGTATTTAGTAGGCATAACTGTTTAGTAGTTACTGAATCATGATGTAACAAAATGTGACAATATTCAGGTATATGCTTTCTGAATGTTTCAAATTCCAATCTATGAGCACTGTTGACACCCACAGGAGAGAATAAAATTACCTGTGCAAAGGTGTATTGTGTGTGTAACTTGGGAAGATAACAGCCAGGTTGAGAGTTCATAAAGGGGATAAGAACTCCCTTGCTCGGCCACTTCCAGGCTTCTGTAGTGAGAGTTGACCGTGTATGTCTGACTCGCGTATGATTTAAGTGTGCCAATTTTGGGTCACAGCACAAATGTAAAGATTATTTTTCAATATATGATGGATATTTACATTTGGACACTAGATTTTGAGTTCCCTCGAATAATTAGGAAGTAGGGCCAACTTTGAATAAAGTGTAGTGAAACCGTGCAGCTTTAGTCATTTATTCTGTGTAAGTCCTTATTTTACATGTTTCCTTTCTAGGATTTTTTTAATTAGACAAGCCTTCATTTCAGCCTATTTGTCATTTATGACATCGTCTGAAAACAGGCATTGTTTGCAGTAAAAATCTCTGAACTGGACGACTTCGTTTAGCATCCTGGAGGAGCTTTTTTTAAAAGAGGGTTCTGTGGCGGTACTCCCCTTCCCGTGCACTCCCAGGCCTGCGGGAGGGAGGAGGGAGTTTCTGTTTTAAGGGCATTTCTAAACTATTTCTATTATTCCCTCTAGAAATTAGCCTCCCAAATCCTCTTTGCTTCAAAAGTTTATATTGTTATTTCAAAGAAATCAACTTCAAACATGTTCAGACTTCTAGAAAGTAAAAAATGAGATGCGACCCTTCCTGCCCCCAGATTTCTTCTCAAGGGAGTTGATGTATTCTTCTAGGACTTTTTCTCTGTAGATATCACACACATGCAAACGTAGTTTATTTTTAAATAAATGTGGGCTCAGACTGCATATATTCTGTCACTTGCTTTTTTGCTTACTAGTGTATTCGAAATAGCTAGATGTCAGTCTGTATAGAGCTACCTCATTTTTTTCCCACTGGCTGCATGGTTTTTCATCATGTATTTCTGCCATAAGATAGCTGACTGGTTGGATATTCAGGGTATTTTTTGTTTTTGCTCTAAAAAACACTACTGCAGTAAACCACCTCCTACAGTTATCTTTAGTAGTGAAATATGTTAGTATTTCCATAAGAGAGACCCCGAAGTGAGGTTCGCAGGTCATAGGGTAGGTATATTTAAAGTTTTGGCACATACTGCCAAGTTCCCTGTCAGAATTCTAAACTTAAGACATATTGAGAATGTGGATTTTATTTTCAATTTTCTTTTGGATAAGAGGTAGCTGAAAATTTTTGGTTTTGGTGTCCGAAAATTCTGGCCTTCTGTCTTCTTTTGCAGGTATTTTTTGTCTTACTGTCGGTGCAGTAGGCATGATCTGTGATGGAGGATGTGTTTTGATATTACAGTGGAACATTGATAGGCCTGTGTGACAACTTCAGGGTTTTACCTGGACAGTAACATTGTTCTGACATGGGCAAGTAGGGTCGTTTCAAGTTTAAAATCCCAGTGTGTTTGGAACTTCAGGACTTCGACTGTAATTTCTCTCAGGGATGAGAGTGGCTGAGATGGAGCTGTCAAGTTCCTGTGGAGCCCGAGCCCGGTTCTGCTGCTCATGAGCTCTGTGGTCTGCACACCCTCTCCTTCCTCCATAGAATGGGGATAACTAGAGTGCCCGCCCCATAGGGCTGCTGTTCTGAGTGAAAGAGATCCCACCTGTACGTGTAGCGCTTTGAAATGGTGCCCGGAGCCAGAGACATGTACTCAGAATCCTAGAGGAGTCGCCTCAAGGCTCTTTTCACCATCAAGATTCATGACATTGTGGAGTTTGAAGATTTGAAGGAAGTAATTGTGTGTGGGGGGTGGTGGGGGGAGTGAGTAGACTTTGTGTATGTAGCATAATGTTAAAGCAGTTTGAGTATCTCTGAGCTTCAGTCCATGTTGGATTTTTTTTTTTTTTAAGATTTTATTTATTTATTTGACAGAGAGAGAAATCACAAGTAGGCAGAGAGGCAGGCAGAGAGAG
>PITA01002860.1:0-86193 GCA_004023965.1 Spilogale gracilis | reverse complement strand
TGGTTCTCCTCTAGGTTGGAGCTTAGATCGCTTTGAGATTCATTAGACATATTGGGTGTCTGCCCGCACTCTCAGTACCTGTTGCCTCAGCCCTTCCTCATGTTGTTTGTGTTGGGAGGACCGGTGCTCCCCATTCTAGTAGTGGAGGCTCAGGGGCAAAGGACTTTAGTGATTTCTTTGCTAGATCTCACAGATTTTGAGTTAGAGTCAGAATTTGAACCCATCTGACAGCTGGGCTCTTTTTTCCATATCATGCCTCCTGCCTCCTACGGGGTCCTGTATGAGTGAGCCAAACGCTTTCCTTCAACTTAGTCCGACAAAGACTGTGATATAGAAGAAGAAAAGGTATTAGATGCGGTTCATGAGGTACTAAATTGTGCTGGTATTTGCCAGGAACTTAGGAGTCCAGACCTTTTTTTTGGTGATGGGTCATGATGTGCCTAGCTGTTGCATGCTAATTTCAGTAGCCTGAGATATGCAACCTGGAATGTTTTCCTGCCTCCTAAAGTTGCTTTTAGGCAGACACTGTGTGGTCTGGATGGAACAGACTTCCATGTAGCTTTTTGAACAAGCATATATCAAGTAATACCTTTCAAGTAATATTTTGTGCATCATAGATACTCAGCAAACATGAACTTTTCTTTGCCCTCACTTCAAATTTAAATAATCCCAAATGTTGGAAATAAAATATAAGAAATTGATCCAGATAAGAAGTTATTCCCCTTTATTCTCAACTGCTTCTTTGCCTTCCTTTCTCCCTTCCCCTCCCCACACTCTCTCCTCTCCTCCCCCAACTAATTTCTCTCCTCTTTCCTTTTTCCTCTCCTTTCTCCTCTTTCCTTTCCTCCTTCCTTTCTTTCCTTTCTTTTTTTTTTCTTAGAGTAACAGGGTGCCTGGGTGGTATAGTCAGTTGAGTCTCTGACTCTTGGTTTTTAGTTCAGGTCATGATCCTTGGGGTGCTGAGACCAAGCCCTTTATTGGGCTGCATGATCAGTGCAGAGTCTTCTTAACACTCTCTCTCCCCCTTCCCTGCCCCCCCCACCCCTGTTCTTTCTTTTTCTCTCTCTTGCTCTAAAATAATCCTAAAAAAAAAATCAGAGTAGGGGCGCCTGGATGGCTTAGTTGGTTAAGCGACTGCCTTTGGCTCAGGTCATGATCCTGGAGACCCGGGATCGAGTCCCACATTGGGCTCCCTGTTCAGCGGGAAGCCTGCTTCTCCCTCTCTCACCCCCCCTGCTTGTGTTCCCTCTCTGGCTGTGTTTCTCTCTGTCAAATAAATAAAATCTTTAAAAAAAAAAATCAGAGTAACAAATACACTAGGTTAAAAACCATACATACAAATATTATAGAATAGCTAATGAGAACCTTGCTATTCTATGGGGAAAAAAGTGGTTCTTTTTTTTCTGTTAACATCAGTAAAAGATGGTTTATCCTACAAGTTCTGTAACAATATTATGGTCTAAAGGAAGTACATTGAAAACTTTCCTAATTTAGTTATCTGTAATCTGAAGTTTACCCATTTCAGTAATGTAAACTTATTTAGGGTCTTTATTTTTCTAGCATGGATAGTTTTAGATTAATATATGAATGTAATTCTGGCTTTTTTTTTTTTAAAAGAAATATTACCCTCCAGGACTATTTTATTTACCAGCAGATTCGCCATTAGAATTGTTTTGGAACTGGGCCCCATGACTTGGAGAAAAAGGGAACAAGGTAAAACCATGGAAGTGATCACAGTAGGGAATAGCACCTGGGATGATTTAGTTGGAGAAGAAACTGAAACAGGACAACATTCTTCACACAAGGAGTGGTTAAGATAATACAAGAAGAAAAAGGCTTAAAACGAAGACGTTTATGAGCAAACACAAACAGATTTTCTGACAGTTGCCTCATATTGAAATTGATTAGATCTACAGCAGTTCTTACCTGGGGAATTTAATAAAAATGCAGATTCATTGCCCAGCTCCACAGAGATGTGGTTTGTAAGTCTTGGGTAGATTGAAGGAATAATCTGCACTTGTAACAAACCCAGGAGACTCAGATGCTGGTGATCTTCCAGTTAAATGAGACTGCCTTTGAAAAAATTTTTCTTTGAACCCTCAGTTCATTGATTAGGATTTGGGAGCATCTTGGGGTTTTGGTTCAGATAGTGATTTTTCTCTCATTCACACAGACTGCTTTCAGTAGGATCATTATGAATAAATCAGCTTCTCCAACTCTGCCACCTAAAGAAGCATTCTACATTATTAATCAACAGAACCAGAAAGTTCTCCCACAGCAGAAACTGCTCAGTGTGGTTGTCCTTTACCCTTGCAAGGCTATAGAATATCAAATTGGAATTTGCAGAAACTAAAGTGACCAAAATCACATTCCTCTCCTTTTTTGAAAACCCAGTCTGGGCATGATTTATCCTGCAACCGATGTTCAAAGAATGGTTTGCATGAAGAAACAAAAGGATATTAAGTCAAGAGGGTAAAGAATTGGGGCCACCCACCTGGGTGGCTCAGTCTTTAAGCGTCTACCTTCAGCTCATGTCATGAGCTTGGAGTCCTGGGATCCAGCTCCCTGCTGTGTGGGAAGCCTGCTTCTCCCTCTCACTCCGCCTGCTTGTGCTCCCTCTCCAGCTGTGTTTCTGTCAGATAAAATCAAAAAAAAAAAAAAAAAAAAAAAAGTGAAGAGTTGGATGCAGCAAAGATTATTGTTGATGTTAGACCATATAGATTTGAACTTGCAAATCATTCTTTTTTTTAAACCAGAGGATAAAACAAACTCTCTGGAATATCAAATCCAAAGAACAGCTTTAATGTATTTTGCAGTTACCTAGTTGTATGTGGATGATCTCTTTGGATAGTTCTGTGACAGATCATTCTTGATTACAGTTGTCACCAACACAACTTGTCTGACTTTATATTTAACTAGGTACCTATGTGAGCTGATTCTCAGAGTAGTTACAGGTCAGTACAGATTTTAATGTATTTTTAGAAGTATGAAGTCCCCCTTGTTTCTTTAAAACGGAATTGTGACTACACAGGTACTACATTTCGCCACAAGAGGGCACCCTGGTGCCATTTATAAGCAAACAGGTAGTTTAATTCCCCCACTCCCGCACGTGGTTGGTTATGAAACAGTCAATTTAGAGAAGCCCACAAACACTAGATATACTCTTCTGATTTGCGATTTTTTGTTGCAAATTAATGTTATATAAAGGTCTCAGAAGACTTTAGACAACTTATATTCATTTTGTGACTTAATCCAGCCTGTGCAAGTATGTGTGTATAGAAGCAGTGTTCTGAACCCAGACAGTGGTGTCAGCCACTAAGTTTTCCCCGAAGACAAAATGGAAAAAGTAAGGCTATATCGATGGTCTGTCCATCTGTGTGCATGTATATTCATTCAGTCAGCAAATTGAGCACATACTATGAATCAGGCATAGTTTCAGCTACTGAGGGCGTGAACTGAGCAGTAAAAAGGCACAGTGAGAAATGAGAAAAAGTACTGTAATTACTGATCTATGAAATTAGAAGTCTGAAAACATTCCTGAGGATATCTGTCCAGAAAAGTCAATCTGTAATATCAGTCAGTGAAGAATAGACTTCCTCCCCTGCCCTCCTCTAATAGGACCATGCATTCGCCCTGGTTCAGCACCATCTAAAACAATTTCCCACGATGATGGACATTCTGTATCGTGCCTCCCACTCTGGTAGTTTCTGCCGCATGGGGCCATTGTCCACTTGAAATGTGGCTGCTGTGAGCGAGGAAGTGCATTTTTAATCTTTAATTTGAATTAGTGTCCATAGCTCTCTGTGGCTGTGACTCCTGCACTGGCCAGCCCAGGTCTAGTTGGTCATGTCTGAATCGTGAGCTCTTCTGCCTTTGAGTTCCCAGTAAGCCCCATGTCCTTTGGCTTTTTGTGCTCCTGTAACTGGAAGAGCCAGCTCGATGTCTGGTCACCCTGATTTGCCAGATTTAATTTCCCTGCCAGCCTGAGAATCAAGGGAAGCCTTGCTTTCTGAGTCATTGTTGATGTGGTTCAGATTGCGGCACAGACAGCTTTCACTCTGATCACAAGAGACAGCTACATGCACTTGGTGCCTTTACGTGCATGAGGGTAAACTGGTTGCAATATTGAAAGACCAAAAGCTGTTTCTGATGGGAAATATTGGATCAGCAGAATTGGAAACAGCTGTGTGGTTGTGCAGGGGATATAATTTCTTCTGTCAGTCAGTGCTCACTTGGTGCGCACTGTGAGCAGGGCGTTCGCGTCGCCAGGCCCTGTAGGGAGATGCTCAGCACACGTTCTTGAACGACATCTATTTGGTCTCTGTTGACTTAGGAATTTAAGATGTTCATAGACTAGTGAAGCAGTCCAGGTCTCTAGCAAGAAGAGTGACAGTTTACAGGGAACCCTTGGAAAGAGGAGAGTTGTACAGGAAGGGATAACACCCATCTGAGGGTTGTTTTTATCAGTGGTACATTGGCCTGGATCTTGCTGCATTCTGCAGGACAGCTGGCCGAGGGTGGAAGGAGCTCAGTCAGAAAGTCAGCTCTTCCTCTGAGCCCCGCTCCTCTCCTCACTCAGCGGTGTGCTCCTTGTCTCTGACCCACTGTAGCCAGGCTCTCGGGCATTCTGGAGCTCCTCTCCCCTCTCCCCTTCCCAGGCTTTCCTCTCACCACTGCCAGCGGGCTGTCAAGTCACCGCTCACAAATCCTGAAGAGCTCCTCATTTACCCACAGAAGGAAGTCGCTTTTTCAAACTGGATTGTTCCTTCTTTTTAATTTAGCTTCTCTTTGTGTTTTCTGAAAGAAGGCTATTGTTTAATGTTTGTTTTTAATTTTATCTGCAGTTTCTTTGGTGGGAGAATTTAGGCCATGGGTCATTGTTATGAATGTTCTAAGGGTTTCTGTAAGCCTTTCTCTTTTGGCCCCTTGGAGCTGGCCCTGTCTGCTAGGGCCGGATCCTCCTGTGGTCTTAGGCAGCCTGCCACCCCGGGTCTAATTCCATTTCTTCATTTATAGTAGAGGGATGATGATACCACTGCAGGAGTATTGTGAGGATTAAACCTCATGCTCAGATTTTTTGACAAGGTACATGCCTTGAAAGTGGAGTTCAACATACTAATGGCCACTTTTGTTAGTATTTTTTGTACTACTTGATTTTTGTTTCTTTTTTGCTTCTTGCCTTCTCTAGCTTATGTGAATTGAAATTAGTTTTCTGTTAACTATATCTATTTAGGAGGCAAATTACTTCTTTAAAAACCCACCAGGATCATAGGATGGCAGATCCAAGGGAGGGGTGTGTGTGTGTGTGTGTGTGTGTGTGTGTGTGTGTGTGTCCCCAAAACAATTAAAAACATAGATTCACACAAAAGCTTATACAGTTTGTAGCAGAATTATTTATGATAACTGAAAAGTGGAGACTCAGGTGGCCACACACCTATGATGACTGAATGGGTAAACAAAATATGGTGTGTAAGGGGATATACAAAGGAATATTACTCAGCCATGAAAAGGAACGAAGTCCTGATCTATGCCACAACATGGAGGACGTTGTGCTGAGTGAAAGAAGCCAGACAAGGTCATATAGTGTCTTATCCCTGTTACATAAGATGATAGGAATAGGTAAATCCAAAGATACACAAAACAGATGAGTGGTTGGTGGGGACTAGGGAGAGGGAGGGGATTTAGAGTGAATGCTAATGGATACAGGGTTTCTTTTGGGGGGATAAACATGTTCTGGGATTAGATAGTGGTGATGACAACTTGTGGATATACCAGAAGTCACTGAATTGTACAACTGAGGAGAATAAATTATGATCTATGTATTATTTCTCAAAAAAACCTACCAAGAGCAAACTTAAATTTTTGACAGGTTGTCTCAATTCTTGGCTCATGTGTTTATGTCAATGAGGTTTAAAAAAATTAATTTGAATTCCCTTTGGTGTTTTAGGGTTTTACTCCTTTCTGTGGTCTTGCTGTTCACGGTGAGGTTTTATAGTCTCCTTTTCTGTTATTCTTTATCTTTTGTGTTTTCCTTTGTTCACTCTTCATCCCACTGAGACTCGGCTGCAGCAGCTACCAGAGCCCTCCTCTGTTTCCGGGGCGGGTACACATCTGTTTCAGGGGACTCTGATGGCACTGGTCACCATGTCAGTACCCAGCCCGCCTTCCCAGTAGCCTCTGAGGAAAAGGTCCGCTCTCTGAGACTCTACTGGCCTGATGGTTAGTGTACATGTCCCCGGTGACTTGTCTAGATAAAAGAGTCCTTCGTTCGTTCCTCCCTTCGACAACTAGTTACTGATGGGGGACATGCACTGAGTTCCTGAGGGCAGAGGCCTCATTCCCCCAGCCCATACTGACTTGCTCAGCACTGGTTGTTGGAGCAGGACCAGGAGTGAGCAAGGAGGAGAGGGCTCCTGTCCCCATGGAGCTCAGCTGCTGGTGGCTGGTGGCAACAGACTCCTCCACCTCTGAGTGTGTGAGGTTGATGGTGATCTGGGCTGGGAAGGGGTCAGGAGAGCTGCGGCAGACGATGGGGTGGGCAGGGAAATGCCGGCCAGGACCAGGGGGACAATATCCTTGGCTGAAGAAACAGCAGATGCAAAGGGCCCCAAGAGAGAACTGGCTCAGAGAGGTGGTGGGAGCCGGTCAGCGCATCGGAAGCTTCCATAGCGAGAGGGTGTGGAAAGGGCAACACTTGCAGATGGGGCGGGGCTTACAAGCTGTGAAGAACCGAGATTTTGTTCTTCTACAAAGGGAACCCATTGTAAGGTCTGATTTACGGCTCTCAAGGATCAGCCAGCAGTGGGCCTACTCGTGTGTTTGCCAGCGCGGTTTCCCCGTTGTGTCCAGCGCGTGTGCACTGGGCGCAGGTGGGCCTGTGGGGTGGGCGCCACGCCAGGGGGTGTGCCGAAAGCTCTTCACCTTGTCACTCTTCTGAGAGTGTTTAGTAAACGTACTTAATACTCCCCGGCAAATGTCCACGAAGATCCGGGCAGGATGGAATATAGTCATCGTGTGTTTATAAAATGAGTTGGCATTTGAGATCCTATTTGACAGGCGACCTGCTAACTGGACCTCGTGACTGGCAGCAGACTTGTCCTCTGCTGGGGGCCTGCGCCGCAGCAGGGCTTTGGGGGCTTGAAAGGGGCCCTCTGGGTTCTAACTTATTTTTCCAATGTGTCTGAATTTCTTGCTTCCACACTCCTTAGAGGGGAAATTATCTTTCTTTTTTTAGAGCATGAGCAGGATGAGGGGAGGGAGAGAGAGGGAATCTCAGGGAGACTCCACACCGAGTGCAGAGCTCCAGGTGGGGCTCTGTCTCAGGACCCTGAGACCTCCACCCGAGCGCAGACCAAGAGTCGGAGCATACCAGTCTCAGCCACCCCGGCGCCCCAGGAAAGCTGTCTTTTTGTTTGCTTCAAACTGCTCCGGCCTTTTGCTGGGAGACCAGAGGCTGTGATCTCCGTCCACTAACTTAATGTAGGAAGTAAGAGTCTATCACGTGGATTGCCACGCTCTAACTTCCATCCTCCTCCTGCCTCTCCAGTCATTCGGGGCATTCATTTGGCTCAGCTACAGCGGATCTCTCACGTTCTTCCAGGGGGACTGATGCAGCTTCGGAGAGACAGGAACACTGGGGTGTGTGAATCAACTGCCTGAGAAGTGTGCGTGCGAGTTGGTTCTGGAGTGGGGCCTGTGTCATAGGTCCTAATGCTGAAAGGAAGCGTCAGATTTTCCATAGAGAATTTAGTTGGCTGCTTGCCCTTGAGTGAGAATTTCTTTGCTAGAATAAATGGTTTGGACTGCTCTTATCTTGCCACCCAGACACACAGCTACAGTTCTCCTGCCTGGGAAAGTTTAAGTCCCGTTGTCATAACGGTACACAGCATCATCCTGCTTTAATCAGCTTCCAAAAACTCATTAAACCCCACATTAGAATTCTAAGGCAATAGCAACTGTTGATTGATTAGACTCCTTTCCCCAACCCCTGCCGACTTTGTTGCCATTGTTGTTTTTTCTTGCTTTTTTTGTTTGTTTGTTTCCTGGTTTTACCCCCTATTCTTTCTTTCTTTCTTCTTTTTTTTTAACCCTCTATTCTTTCTTAACTTTGGTCAAAATCTTTCTTTAACGTGTGGGCTCCCTTTGGACTATTCCACCTTGGTAATTCCTCTGCTTATTCTTTGTTCTGATTTCTCTCTTCAATTCAGAACACCCATTTCCCATGAACCTGCTTTTTCCTCCCGCAAGGATTGCCGTAGAAAAGAAAGCTGAGTTGCCTGGAACTTCATGTCGCTCTGCAACCATTTCACATCCTGTCCTAAGCTGAGGGAATGAATGTTAAGATCACACAGGCAGTGTATTTGTCAGGGTCTCGAGAGAAAACCGATGTGACTAAATGTGATCCTTGAAAAATGTGGCGGTTAGAGCCACTGACTGTCCCCCAGCCCTGCACAGTTGGAAATCTGTATATAACTTTTTTTTTTTTTAAGGTTATTTGAGAGCGAGGTGGGGAAGGGAACAGAAGGAGAGGGACAGCAGATTCCACACAGTCATGCAGAGCACGGAGCCAGATGCAGGGCTCAGTCCCACAACCCTGAGATCATGACTGGAGCCAAAACCAAGAATCAGAGGCTTAACACACTGAGCCATCCAGGCGCCCCCCACGTATAACTTGTGACTCTCCAAAAACTTAACTAGTAGTCTGCTGTCGACCAGAAGCCTTGCCAATAACATAACAGTTGATTAACACATGTTTTGTTTTGTTTTGTTTTTTTAAGATTTTATTTATTTGACAGAGAGAAACACAGCCAGAGAGGGAACACAAGCAGGGGGAGTGAGAGAGGGAGAAGCAGGCTTCCTGCTGAGCAGGGAGCCCGATGTGGGACTCGATCCAGGGTCTCCGGGATCATGACCTGAGCCGAAGGCAGTCAGTCGCTCAACCAACTGAGCCACCCAGGCGCCCCTAACACATGTTTTTTATGATACATGTATTATATACTATATTCCTTATAATAAAGTAAGCGAGGGAAAATGTTACTAAGAAAATTATAAGGGACACCTGGGTGGCTCAGTGGGTTAAAGCCTCTGCCTTCAGCTCAAGTCATGATCTTGGGTCCTGGGATCGAGGCTCGAATTGGGCTCTCTGCTCAGCAGGGAGCCTGCTTCCTCCTCTCTCTCTGCCTGCCTCTCTACCTGCTTGTGATCTCTCTCTGTCAAATAAATAAATATAAATAAATAGAAAATCATAAGGAAAATACTTTATAATACTGTACTATAACAAAAATCTGTGTAAGACCCATGTAATTCAAATCTGTGTTGTCCAGGGCCCAACTGTGCGTGGTGTGTGTGTGTGTGTGTGTGTACACAAAAGGGATTTATTATAATGCATTGGCCCGCAGGATTATGGAAGCTGAAAAGTACAGAATCTCCAGAGTCCATGTCCCAGTTTGAGTCCTGAGGCCAGAAGTGCTGTAGAATCAGAGCTGATGTCCTAGCTGGAAGGCTGTGAGGCTGGAGAATTCTGTCTTACTTGGGGCTGGTCAGCCTTTGTTCCATTCAGACCTGTAACTGATTGGGTGAGACCCACCCATACCAGGGAGAGCAATCTGCTTTCTGTACATGCACTGATTGAAATGCTAATCTTAAGCAGAAACACCCAGAATAGTGGTAAACCAACTCCCCAGGCACCCCATGGCCCTGTCAGATCGATGCTAAAATTAACCATCTCGGCACCTCTTGGGCCAGACCTGTATGTCTTTTGACACGTACAGAAGCTGACCTCAGGTTGTAGCTGGGACATCATTTTGTAGTTTGATGCCTCTCTGCTCTTATGTTCTGGTCACACACCTTCTTACAGTGTTTTGTACATGCTCTTTTTACTGGTCGCTGGTCAATAGCCTCTCGTGCATCACGGGAATTGCTCAAAATTTCCTCATTTTCCAAGGTCTTTTCCTAACTCCTGCCCCTTTGCTCCCCACGTGAGAGCTGGCCTCTTTCTTCATGGATGGGAGAAACAGACTTGGACAGTTCTGTTACTTCGCCCAAGGTCACATAGCTAGCTATTGAATGGGCAAATTGGGATGGAATTGGAAGCAATGGGCCTTGTCAGTCCCCTGGGAGTCCCCTGGGCGCCTGGCACCCTGCCAAGTGGTAAATGCCCTCATTTCCCCAATGTGTCTTGATGCCTCTGTCCTTCCTGCTTCTGGAAGGGTGTGTCCTGCTCTGAGCAGTATTTCGCTGCCCATCCGCATTCAGTGCTGCTCAGCTCTTACTGTTTAGTGCCTGCTTCTTAGTGCACAGACCTCTGGCACTCTGTTCCTATAATTTTCTTTCTTGTTTATTTTTCCCCTTTTTATCTGTGGCATAAAAACATAATTCTGCTCTTTCATCCTTAAAAACTCTCCCTTGACCCTGTGTCCCTCTCAAGTTGCTACTGATCCCTTCTCTTCCTTTTACTCCCCATTCTTTATTTTTATCTCCAAACAAGTCCTCAGCCTGCTGAGACCCAAGCTGCTGCTACTTTCTGCCCATCTACTGGAACTATTCTTGGCAAAGCCGTGGAAAGCATCCTGTTCGATCCGGTGTCATGGCCACTCTGCTTGACTCCATAGCATCTGTCACTGCTGACCATTTCTCCCCCCAGGAACTTGCGTTCCTTCTCTGCTCTTACTCTGCTTCCCCCACCTTCTGTCCAGCCCCTCCCCCCCACGGTTCTCACGCCTGACTGAGGGAGCACCACTCAGAAGGCGTGTGTAGGACCCTGGTTGTTGGCCCCACCCCAGGGCTGCTGGTCTAGGTGGGCCCCAGGGATTTGCATCTAACCGGAACCTGGGTGATGCTGCAGCTGCTTCAGAGACCACACTTTGACACTGTTTTGCAGGTTTTCCAGAACATTCTCTTATTGTGAGTTCTCTTTAGTGTCATCCTATCTCATGGATTCTGGTGTCATTTGTTTTCTGAAATTCAGTCTCTCATTTCCACATCTCTCTGGCCTGGCAGGTCGATAAGCTCTGAGATTGTCTTTAGAATTTCTTGGAAGGGCACTTTTGGCATTTGGGGTGTGACCAGTCTCTGCTGAGTGGGACAGTTCCTGGCAGGAAGGATGTTTGGTTCCGCCCAGTCACAGGAACAACGAAGACAACCCCCACCCCTGCTCATTTCCAAATGCCCCCAGGGGTGTGGTGCTGTCCGTGGTTGGGAAGCACTAGGTTCCCCCATCCGGCACCCCGTATATCCTAGTACATGCCTCGTTAACCCAGCAGAGACCTCACCCTTCTCCCTCAGCCTTCCTCCCTTGTAATTGGTTACCAAGTTCCATCCATTTATTTCTGAAGTAGCTCTTACTTGTGCTCCCTCTTCTGTAATTAAAAGCACAGGTTTTAACTTCTGGCTCCTTGACTTGGCCATTCAGTAGCCGTGTGACCTTAGGCAAGCTAACTAACCTCTCCGAGTCTGTGTCTTCAATCCGTAAAAAGAGGGTAACTCCTTCGTAGGGTTATTGTGAGGATTGGCAGTGAGTACCACTTTTCCCTGACACAGACACTCAGCAAGTCATGGCTCTCTCTACAGGCCTGATAATTTTCGCCTTAGGCTGGTGCAGGGGCCCCCTGCGTGCCTCTAGTCTCTGAGCCCCAGCCCTTTCTGGGTGCTGCGCAAGGAGCTCTGATGAATGTAGCCTGGCCAGGCCACTCTGCCTAGGAATCTTCATGGATCCCCCTTGCACATACAGTTAAACCCCTAAGCATGGCCTACAAAGCTCTTTGGAAATACAATTCCAACCCAGTTTTCCAGCCTTCTTCTTCTTTTTTTTTTTTTTTAAGATTTTATTTATTTGACAGAGAGAAACACAGCCAGAGAGGGAACACAAGCAGGGGGAGTGAGGGAGGGAGAAGCAGGCTTCCCGCCGAGCAGGGAGCCCGATGTGGGACTCGATCCCAGGATCATGACCTGAGCCGAAGGCAGTTGCTTAACCAACTGAGCCACCCTGGCGCCCCCAGCCTTCTTCCTGTCTGTCCACCTGCTCCCTCTGCTCTCCGCCCCCCCCCCCCCCCAGTTTGCGATCTCTCTTTCTCTCTCACTGAAGGACTCACTGTGCCCCACCTCACCTTCATGTCTCCATGTTTCTCCTTTGCCTAGGAAGGGCCTGCTCTGCATCGGCCGACTTGAATGCCGCTCTCTCTTTCTCGGGAAAGTCTTTCCCCTGTGCTTCCTCTGTCGCACTGTGGGACGTGTGTGCCCGTGTTCTGGCATACGTGTTATCCTCAGCCGATTTCTGGTTCCTCCCTTGCTTGCTGAATGTGATGCGGTGGAGGGAGCGCGGGCACTTTCCCACCACACACGCCTTGGACCACATCCTGACTCAGCCACTGCGGGGGCGTGTGACATTGGCACAAAGCCCCTTTATTCGTGGGTAGTGTTTGGGTTCTCCTCTCTGCCTCCCTGGGTTAGATGAGATCACATCATTAAGGCACCTGATACAGTTCTCAGTGGGGAAACATCGGGCAAAACGCCCCGGGGGGCTCCCCGCTGCCCTTAGGCCTCTCCTGTCTGGGAGGCACTAGCCGGGACCACGCCAGTTGTATTAGTTCTCTGTTGCTGCCATAACCAGTTACTGCGAACTCAGTGCTTTTGACAACACAGCCGATCATCTTACAGTTCGGTGGGTGGGAAGGCAGACACAGCCTCGCCTAGGGAAAGCAAAGTGTCAGCGGGGCTGTTTCCTTGAGGCTCTGGGGGGGTAATCAGTTTCCTTGCTCAGGTTGGGTCCTTGGCAGAATTTACTTCCACGAGGTTTACAACTGAGGTTCCCATTTCCTTGCTGCTGTTGGCCGGGGGCCACCCTGAGCAGATAGCACTCTGTCTCAGGTCCTTGCGTGGGGCTCCCCAGAGCTCAACACCAGCCACGGACATCTCAGCCTCTCACTCCGCCTCCCGCCCCATCACATCCATAAAGGCCCTTTTGCCATGTGAATAACATATCCACAGTCCCAGGGACTATGGTGTAGACATTTTAGGGGGGCCCTTATTCTGCCTGTGACACCTAGCATCCCTCTAAACTCTCTGAAATATCACTGTGAATGTTTCTCCCTTTCTCGATGGTCCTGTGGTCATTGTCTGCCGAAGAATCCTTTGTGTCTGCAATGCCAGACAGCTCTTCTTGCACATGCGAGTGAGGTGCTTGTTGGTTGTTTTGGAGAGCCTCGATCTGGTCCTCCTCCTTTTTGGGGTAATGGTACCCCGATCCTCCAGCCCGTTTGCAGTGTTATGTGAGGTGGTGCAGAGCCGGCCGGCCAGCTCAGGACTGGTGGGTTCTGATGACACAGCTTAAGAATGATGGGGCCAGGGATGGGGACCCGCCCCACACCAGGCCCCTGAGACGTGGATCTGGGACGTGTGCTGGAACTGTTGGGCAGGAGGCCTTCCTTCTTGTGGTGGGACAGACGGTTGGACAGGATGGTGGCCCAGAGATGGGGGTGGCTACTTGACCTCACTGGGAGAGGGAAGAGCTGCCAGAGAACGAGGCCAACCCGCAAACTCAGAGCAGACCAAGAAAACTGAAACCGGTAGATTTCTGCTGACCTAGTTCGAGCCCCCGGATTTAGAATTTTCTGAAGCCTGGTGTGTACCTACACTTTTAAGTTATAACATACCAATAAATTCCCTTTTTTGGCCTTAGCAGGGCTCAGCTGGGTTTGTGACGACTGTGTGTCCCGACTATAGTCGTGAGCGATGGTGGAATCCAGAGCTGATGTGTCGGATACTGGAGCCCTCTCTTCCAGTTCTTCGCTGAAATGTTGTGGAAGGACCTTATACTCCTGGTGGTGCTTGTTGTTATTCTCCAGAGTTTCTCTGAGGATCCTCAGCTCCTACAACTTGAGAGAAGAACCTCTTTTTAGGGAGACCTCTAGTTTTAGTGGTTGTTTATTAATTTTTTTAAATTTTATTTTATTTTATTATTATTTTTTAAAGATTTTATTTATTTGACAGCGAGAAACACAGCTAGAGAGGGAACACAAGCAGGGGGAGTGAGAAAGGGAGAAGCAGGCTTCCCGCTGAGCAGGGAGCCGGATGTGGGGCTCTATCCCGGATCTCCGGGATCATGACCTGAGCAGAAGGCAATCGCTTAACCAACTGAGCCACCCAGGCACCCCCATTTTTTTTTTATTTTAAATGAGTCATTCTGTGCCAGGTTGCAGGAAGGAGGTGTGTCTGCTTCTAGGGAAGGACAGTGAAGCGCTGTACCCCGGGGACAGGGCAGGCTTTGAGCTACAAGCCCCAGCATGAGGAGGAAGGGGCGCTGCGCACTCCCCCTCCTGCCTGCTCCCCAGGCAGCCTGCTAGCCAGACCCAGGGCTCACAGACCGGCCTAGAAGGACACTCAGCACAAAGATAGGTATATAGCCAGGGATTCCCCTGATGTCTGAGGAAAACCAACCTGCTGAATGGGAGAAAATAACCTGGAAGGAAACATGAATCAGATAATTAGAGTAAGACTCGTTGAAAAAATATATGAAGATTCTTGTTTATAGACAAAAAGCTAGGCATCCTATGGATTGTTAAACAGTAAAACTTTATAAGAAACGATTCACTCTCAATCCAACTGAACAAATCCTCCAAAAGCATGTTAATATAATGTGCTCATCATGGTGGTTTGCACACACACTCAAAAGACATTAGCTATTAAGTTAATACATGAAAAAAGCAAGTTAAAGAGCAATATTATAATATGTGACTATATTATTAAAGAGTAAAACTCCATCTTTTTTTTTTTTAAAGACTTTATTTATTTATTTGACAGAGAGAAAGATCACAAGCAGGCAGAGAGGCAGGCAGAGAGAGAGGAGGAAGCAGGCTCCCCACTGAGCAGAGAGCCCGATGCGGGCCTTGATCCCAGGACCCTGAGATCATGACCTGAGCCGAAGGCAGAGGCTTTAACCCACTGAGCCACCCAGGCGCCCAAAAACCTCCATCTTTCTATATATACCTATATGTGTGTAAATGCCTAGGAAAGGTCTGGCAAGAGTCACTGCTGGGGAGGCCTAGGGTAGGAGTGAGGAGTGGTCCACAAAGATTTTTACTTTAGTTGGACGATGTGCATTTTTTACAGTGAGACTGTATTCTAGTCCAGCATTATTTTAATTAACACGGATTTTTTTTTTTTTTTTGGTTTAAGTAAAAGAAGTAATAAAATCCCACAAAGCCTGCTATTATAATCTTGTCTTCATTCCCTTGGCCCAGTATTATAAGTGACTTTTAAAACATCCTTTGTGTTACTCCTTGTTAATGTGTAATCACCATGTGATCGAGTGCTTTTGAGATGCCAACCAAGGCCCATCAGAGGGCACTGAATCCAGTGTGGAGGGGTTCTGGTAGCACTTCCTTAAAAAAAAGAAAGGAAGGAAGAAAGAAAATAGAAGGCAGCAGAGCAGAATAGAATAGAATAAAAAACGTGTGTGCCTCACAAGTTGTAAGTGGAAATACTATTTCGTGAAACTTCATGACATGAAATGTATTTCTTGCTGTGGCTCGTGGCCCTAAAAGTTTGAAAAAACACAAATCGGCCTCACTTTCTTCCTGTGAGCCTGGTAAACGAAACTGAAGTTTTTGCTTTCATGTATTTGCAGAACACATCGTCTTGAATAATTAAACACTAAAGCAAACAAGAAACACGCACTGCAGGTTCATTCTCACCATTTCCTCAGTACGTTCAGTTTAGAAAAGCAGAACCAACGGACGTTGTAGATGATGGAGAGACTTTGCTCCTTGTAGGCGCTCATTAGCAGGTCCAAGAATCCCTCCAAGTGAGGGTCAAGAGGCTGCTTCTGGCTTCTGAAGTGCACCATTCCTTTAACACTTAATGAGCAAACTAGCCAGCAACTAAGTAAATGGCCAAGAATTTCTTTCGGCCTAGAATTCCAGTTACAAAATACCAAAAAGAGATGTTCCCAATAGTGAGTATTTCAGATTTGTCAATAAAGGACCAAGAAGTCATATATACAAGGAAGAATTTGGAAGGTGAATTTTCAGAAGTGATGTGTCTAGGATAGACATACAACTTGTCTTCCTCGTGCAACGGGATAGTTATATTTATTCTCCTAAACCTAATACATTGTATGGATCACATAGAATATGTTTATTAAGAGAAATTGCTGAGCTCAACACACATGACCTACATTTACACATGGAGACCTAACTGTCCCCTCTCGCTGCTTTCCCTGATCCCAACCAGCTCATTTATTCATCCTTTCTTGGAGCTAACTTGGCTTTTGATGCATCCACTGTACTGTGGGACTTGTAACTGGGGTGTGGAAGAGCCTCAGTGCAAGGGAGGGAGTGGAGCTCTAGCAAAATTTTGCTCCAATATCTCTGAAACCAAGGTAATCCAGTTATCTTTCATATCTGTTTTCTACAAAAGAGAGGAGCCTAACTAATCCATAATCCCACTTAACTGTTATTTCTATAATACATTACATTGTGTGTGTGTGTGTGTGTGTGTGGTGTAGTGCAATTATTTTTAATGCCTTGTTTGTTATTCTGTTCTCACTTACCTATTAACTTCTTCCTTAATGTGCCTGATTATCCATATGGATTTTGCTGCCAGGGTTGGGCTCTTCCCTTTTAGTAAATGAGGAAATACAGCTAGACCCAGATGACCATGTTATTTGAACTATTTTTAGTTCATGAAACTGCTTCTGCTATTTGGCTTTAAGAAACAGTAAGCCCTGAATAAAGCAGCAGCAAGCCTTGCCTCATTTACTACTGAAATATAGCCGCCCCACCAGCCTTCTCAGAACCATGTTCTGTTTCCAATCCAGGTTATTCCTTGGGATATTCCCCTTAGACTGGTTATTGGAAAACTATGCTTTGGAATCCACACTTCTCATGGAACGTTGCTAGTGATGGACACTGAAGTGGCTAAGGGCCTTTGTGTTCTAGTATGGGGGGCTGGGGAGTGCCCCTGTGTCTTGGCTTGAAGGGGTAGCAGGGAGTTGAATCCCAAGCAAACCCTCCAGTTGGCCCTGCCCCAGGTACAACGCTGAATGTTTCCCACCCCCAAGACCTTCACCTCAACAGGTGTCTAGGGACCTCCTCTTCTTGAAGAGGCTTTATATGTGTTCGGGACATTAAAACGTAAATCTGAAAGGGACAGATTCCTGAGCACAGACAGGTGCCCCCTGTCTAATGGTGGCTGAAGGTAGTTGATGGATGATAAGCTGGTAGCAGAGAGATTGAGGCAGACACTGTTGGTTGTCTCTCAGTAGGGTAGTCCAGATTCCTTTTCCTTTCATACTCTATTAGTTAAAGAGCTCACTACCCACAGTAGAGACTGACTACATGAGATATTCCTGTAGCTAGGAGAGAGCATGTGACCCAGTCCTAACCAATTAGATGTAAAGGGAGATCTGCTGAAGAGCATCTATGAAAGATTTTCTTCCCACTAAAAAGAAATATGCGTAAGAAGATCCCTTCTCTCCTGTCTCATTTTATCTTTGGATGCAGTTGTATGAGGATGTGGTGCTTGGAGCTGTGGCAGCCATCTTGCAACCATGAGGTGACAAGCCTAAACAAAACAAAACAGAACAAAACAACCCCAGTCCTCTGAGGTAGGAGAAGAGAGAGCCTGGGTTTTAAATGGCATCATGTTGCCAAACCAACCTTAAGATTTCTTTCTTAGGACTTCATATAAGATGATTAAGTACCTCTGTTGTTATGTTCAGCCAGAAGTGTTGTAACAAGAAGTCAATGAGAAGAACATCCAGTGAGCTCCCCAGCCCTGGTGGTGTTTGGTGCCCACTGGGGTAGAGGCTGAGGACGGTGACTAAGTTCCTCAGCCAAAGGCCCGGTTAGGTATAAGGATCCCATGTCTTGGGTCCTTCCCCTTATTCCTGTTGCCCTCCTGGTCTCTGCCCCCAACCACCTGGGGAATCTTTTTCTAATCTGAGTGTATAAAAACCTGGCCCATGTTCACCCTGATTTCTCTGTGCTCTGAATTTTCTCAGGACCTAGGCCTTTAAAGCTAAAAATATTCCTTTATTCTCTTTCCACTGTAGCATTGTTCAATTTACAAAAGAGTCTAGATGTTTAAATGGGGGAAAACCTGTAACAGGATGTGTATGTGTTGTAGTGAAGGTAGAGCTGGGGTGGAGGGAAGTGGTGGGGATGGTGGAGAGCTTAAGGCAGGTAGAAGAAGGGATAAAACAGAGTATCAGTTAATATTTCAAGCCTCATATCCATTTAAAAAACTCTAGCCTTTTTAAGAAATGTTTGTGATAAACAGTCTTAGTATTTTTTAAAAAAAAATTTTTATTAACTTATTTGACAGAGAGAAACACAGCCAGAGAGGGAACACAAGAGAAGCAGGCTTCCCGCCAAGCAGGAAGCCTGATGTGGGGACTCAATCCCAGGTCTCCAGGATCATGACCTGAGCTGAAGGCAGTCGCTTAACCAACTGAGCCACCCAGGTGCCCCTCAAATCTGATTCTTAATCTTCATCCACTTAGGAAGTATTTTCAGAGCCAAGATCTAGGTGCTGGGATGTAGCAGTGTAGAGAAAGAATGAGGTCCCTGCCCTTAAGGAGTTTACTTTAAGAGGGAGGAAGACAGACCACAAGAAAAAAAAGGAAATGGAGAGTCTAAGAGGATGATAAGCGTGATGGAGCTGAGGGGAGGGATTTGTAGTTTTCAGTAGGAGGTCGGGGCTTCTGAGAAAGGGCAGGTGAACAAAGGAGATAGGAGGCAGCCAGCCACACAGATACGTGGGGAGGGAGCATCCCAGCAGAGGGAGCAGCTCAGACAGGAGGTGGCTCAGCACAGATGAAGACAGTTCAGGTCCATGTGGCTGGGATGGAGAGAACAAGCGTGAAACTAGGAACAGACCAGGTTCCAGAGCTCAGGGGAGCCAGACGGGGGGTGAGGAGTTGGGGGGCAGCCCCGCTCGGAGCAGGGAAGCTTCGACAGTGCCTCTTCGCCGCCGATGTGCTTCGGAGTGCCTGGCTGGCGGATGCCACATCCTGGGGATTGGTTGTCAGAGGTCCCCACCTGCCTGGGTTTTCTGTGTCATCACAGACAGCAACGCGGAGGCGGGCTGCCTTTAAAATCACCTGCAGGTCACACAGCCAATGTGTATGAATTTCTGGAAAACCTGAAAATTCAAACGGCGTACCCTCACGTACCAGGCAATGGAATTTCATTTGGCTTCATCAGGACTCAGCCCCGGGTACATTTTTGCCAGTGACATTTCCCCTCCCCAAAGGCAACAGTGACACTGAAGAGTTGGGGCTGTTCTAAAGGAAACCGAAATTTGCATTGTAAAAACTTGGTAAAATAACATTTGATCAAAACGACACATTTATTATCAGTTATTTTAAAAGTCCACCACATCGCTCGGCCTCTCTAGCACCGGCAACCCTCTAAGCATCAATATGACGTCTCCATTACCTACAGGAGCTTCCCTTCAGGTAACTGTTCTCCTTCCCTCTCAGGGGAACAGATTGAGCAAGTAACCCTGCTGCCTTCTACCTAGTTCGTTTCTCCCTTTGCATTTTTTCTCCTTGGGCCTTTCTCTTGGGCCTGTCGGTGGCACCTGGGGGCACTGACTGAAGGAGATGGCTTCAGCCTGGCGGGGAGCACTGCTGCTTCTGGGGAGTCACTGAGAGAAGCTAGAACTCCATTTCTTTTTTGTTTTTTAAGATGTTTGTTTCTATTTATTTATGAGGGAATGAGAGAGAGGGTAAGAGGAGGGGCAAAGGGAATGGGAGGGGGTAGGGAAAGAATCCTAAGGAGACTTCCTGCTGAGCATGGAGCCAGAGTTGGGTCCCACAACCCTGAGATCCTGACCTGAGTGGAAACCAAGAGTAGGACGCTTAACCAGCTAAAGCCCCCAGGCGCCCTTAGAGCCTAATGTCTCTTCCCATCGTCTGTTACTGACTCATCATGGAGTCTCTCTGAAACTTTGACCTGGTGTAAATCCTTGAAGGCTTCAGTAGGACGGCCTGTGTCTGCCCTTATCAGGAGCACTTCTGCCCTCACACGGTCTTGGCAGACAGACAAAGGAATTTATGATTCTAGCACAATCTCTCAAGCCGGCTACAGGTCTTGTGTTCTGGTTAGATGTGCCCACCAGTTGCTCATCGATTACGTACTGCATCCGGGTATTCTTGAGGAGAGGTCCAAGTGTGCTGACTGGGACGATGATATCATTCATTCTTTCCCTGAGTAGACATTTACTGAGTGCCTGCCGTGTGTTGGTCACAGGAGTTGCAGGGGATAGAAAACCAAAGAAAAAAATTCCAACCCTGGAGAAGCTCATGGGTTTCTTCTTTAGCAATACTGAAAGGATCCAAAATATCCAATTCACTCTCCAGCTCAGGGGTCCCTTTCGGGCCTCTTCTTGTGCTGAGGATGTTTATGTTCTGCTGGGGCCAGAGGATGTGAAGGCAGTTGCTTAGGGTAGGTAAGCTGGTGATGCTCTAGAAAGCTGAGGCCCAGAGAAGGTACGTGTGACCCCGGCCACCTGCTGGTCTGGTGATGGTGTTTGGAGGGAGACTGGGCATTGCAGGCTGGGGAGCAGGGCAGTGCTTGGGAATGCCTGAATTCTAAAGCAGAAGAAAGGCTGGATTTCCGTGAAGCAGGAATAGCTCAGAGGAGATGGAGAGGGAGGGATTCCAAGTATGTGGATATTTGGGAAAAGAGAAAGCTCTCTCCTTTCCTACGCCTCTCACCTGCCATGCTTCCTCACCCCAGGAACTGGAAAGGATGCAGATTTCTGTCCATTCTGGGGCTTAAGGATCGAACTAAAGAGTTAATGTAATATGTGTAATATGTTGAGAACTGTGCCTGACACAGAGTGAGTGCTGTGTGAATATATTTCTATTGTTGTGAGTCTGTCATTTTAGTCCCCAAATGATCAGACAGATGGTCCTGGACTTTTCATTTGAGCAGTCACTCATCAGCAGTGGGAGTGCTGGTCTGAATTGTAGGCAGGCCACTTTTGGGCTGATGGCCCATCTCTACACCAACACGTGCTAATGTCATGAGACTAGATCCCTCTGCCACCTCTTTTAGAACTTCCTTTCTGAAGTGTGGGAGGCTGGGGGATGCTCCCAAGCCCCATTCCTTCCTCAGAGCAGGGCAAAGTGGGGACAGTGGGGTGTCTGCCATGAGTAGTTCTGGTTGGCATCCATGTAAAGAGCCCCAAAGACACCTCTGGTCCAGAGGGGCGACGAGGGGAGGCTTGACTCAGTGAGGAGTTGAGGAGGGTGGAGGTTCCTCTCTGGAGAGGACGCTCTGGAATACTCAAGAAGCCTTGAGAAATCCCAACTCCCCTCACTCTGGGAGAGCATGCCCAGTTATTAGGCAGAGGGTGGCTCTTCTCATGATCTTGGCAGTGTGGGAACTGTTCACTTGGGTTAGCCAGCCCTCCTGAGACTTACCAGGAGTCCCGGAAGGCTCCCAACAGTTTGGAAATTGGATGGAAAAAAAAGAAACCCAAAACCAGGTGGTTGAGGGCTTCCCTGACAGTAGAGGGCTCCAGTCACCCACACGACAAAGGTAAAATAACCGTTTTCATTATAGGAGTTTGTTCTGGTAACATGTTGGACACAGAGTTTAAGACACATGCTTAAATATCCTTCCCTGAGGAAATCTTAAGGTTTTCTAGAAAGTGCTTAAAAGTAGGACTGGGCCGTTACTTCCGGTACCCACCCTTCTACCAGGAAGGGAGAATGAGATAATTATTGACGATATGTAACATTATCATCAGCATTGACACAGGGTTTAAGTGCCAGACTCTGTGCTGTGCGTAGCTCTCTCCTGTCACCATCACAGCAACCCTGTGATGATGAAAATCCGAGTGACCAGATAGCCACAGTCACCGGCCCAAAGATGCACAAGCCAGCTTCAGCCCCAAACCTGTGTTCTTAGAGCCATTCGAACCCATTGCTTGGGGAATCCCTGTTTTCCTTATGAAGAGTGACAAGGGTTCTGGAAAACAGAACATGGGGGCACCGCACGGCCTCCCTCAGAGCCCGGGTCCGAACCACAAGTGTTGCACAAACGCTCCCCATCGTGATGTCAGGAGGCTGCAGAGGGAGCGTTCAAGCACTCGGCAGAGACGCCGCTGGGAGCCAGATCCACTCAGCCTTCCTTTAAGTATGGGAACCGGTGTGCTGCTGAGGGGGAGAGCTCCACAGAGGGATATTTTTGAGACTGATGCAAAATCCCAGGCAGTGACGTGCCAGTGACTCAGCCCGGTAGGTGGAAGTGATTTTAAATAATGACAGTATCAGCCGTCTTCCTCCTCCCGTGGTGTCACACATCATCAAACACGAACTCTCAGCCCTGCGCCCACCCACTGAGTCAGCTGCTCTGCGGGAGACCCAAGAGCCTGGAAGGACCCATGTGCCTCTCGGGGAGCCCCCCTGAACCGCCTGGGTGAAGGCAGGCATCTGTCGAGCAGTGACCTTTGCATCCCCTGAAACAAGTCCAGATAAACAAGGAGTGACACCCCCAAGTTTCAACCGTCCTCTCAGAGTGAAGTGAACTCTAATGATAGCCTCCACCATCGGGCAAGAGACCCCTGGAGTTAATTAAGAAGAGAAGCCACTCAATTCCAGTTAAACACTTTTAGAAATTGCTAGCATTCGAGAGAGGGAAAAAAACCAATTGGATTGGCCGCTTCAGATGTCTCTTTGTGGACAGGACAATGGGAGGATCGGCTCAGGAAAGGGGGTGCAAGTCATGCCGGGTTTACATCTAAGGAGTTCCTCCAGTGACCAGCGTAGAGGCTGATTCATTGAGCTCAAACACGCCCAGCCACCGTGCCTGCCGGCCTCCTGTCATGCTTGACCCCGGGCGCCCCCAGAGGTGGGGGGGGGCGCGGAGGGGGTTCATCGGGACTTTACTGCGACTCCTGGAAGTTCGCAGGGACCAAACAAAAATCAAAGCCTTTGACCTAGTGGTGGGAGGAGGGGAGATTGGTTTCCTAGGAGCAACCACCTAATGAATAAGAATGAGATGGGAAGGAATGGAGAGAGGAGTCACGCAAGTCAAAGGTTGCCAGGGTTTGAAGCCTTGGGCTGTATCCCTCAGCTTTCCTGGGGCCAAAGCCAGAGGCCCCAGAATGGGAAAGGGACCAAAGCTGATTTATCTCAGGTGCATCATTTTAAGGAACATCTGGTACGTACTGTCAGGACCAATACAAATTAAAAACAGGTTTAATTCTCTCTGCTGAAGATAAAGGAAAAGGTTTTCCTTTCTCTCTCTTTCTCTCTTTTTCTCAAGCATTGACTTTAGGAAACTTGCCACCTGTCTGTGGTTTTTGAAAGATACACAGATCGCGTGCAGGACCAGATGGGCATTGTGTCAGCGCTCGGGCCAGGAGTCTCTTCCTCCGTGACCTGGGCACTGTCTCTTTGACGTGTGAACATCAAGGGAGAAGTGTTCTGTCTCTGAGCTTAGGTGGGAGGGTAGAAGCCTAACTTCAGTGAGCACCTCCCTCTGAACTGCAAATAACCTCCTATCATAAAGTAGGAGGAGGTTGTTTCTCCTCTGGATAAAGCCAGTTTGGTAACGCAGAGAGTCCTCGGTCCCCGGGTAAAGTCAGGATGAACTCTGTGGCCAGTGGTGCTCGAAGTCTCTTCACTTGAGGACTGGAAGTGGTTCATCTTGAGAACATGTATGAAGTGAATGTGGCTTCATCTGTGTGGCTCTATGAAACGGTGAGTTTTCTTTCTCTGCAATTCCTAGTGGATTGTCTATGCTGTGCTTCACACGCTGATTTAATGCTTTTTCAGTAATAAAACTGATTTTGTTCTCTGTACTCCCTTTGTGGAGAGAATTTCTGGGTTGAGAGAAGATTTTGGTTTTGACTGTTTCTCCAACCATCTTCACCTTATGTCTGTTCTGTGTCTGACCGCCCACACTCATTCCGGATTGATAAGTACAAGATACATCACTTTGACTTTTATAGCTGAAGTTCTCTGAAGGGACCCAAACATTTGCTAAGAGATGATTTTAATGCTCAGTGAAGGAAGAACTACTTTCATTTTGTGGTGCTTGCAGAAGATACAGGGCTTGTCTAAGTTCATGCAGACTGGAGACAGGTAAGGAAGTGTTAACTCACTGTATTCAAGGACACTCTATCCGGGACCGTGTCCACCAGCCCCCAGGATCCCACACCACTTGATTTTCACTGTGTTCTTTTTTTTTTAAGATTTTTATTTATTTATTTGACACACAGAGAGAGATCACAAGTAGGCAGAGACGCAGGCAGAGAGAGAGGAGGAAGCAGGCTCCCTGGAGAGCAGAGAGCCAGATGTGGGCCTCTATCCCAGGACCCTGAGATCACGACCTGAGCTGAAGGCAGAGGCTTTAACCTACTGAGCCACCCAGGCACCCTGATTTTCACTGTGTTCTAATACCTTAATTTTATTTTCTAGTCATCTGCTGTAGTCATATATCTCCCAAATTCTTACATCATCACATTTGATGAATTCTTTAAAATGCAATTTGTGGGGCACCTGGGTGGCTCAGTCAGTTAAGTATCTGCCTTTGGCTCAGGTCATGATCCCAGGAACCTGGGATCGAGCCCATGGGGGGGAAAATCCCTGCTCAGTGGGGAGTCTACTTCTTCCTCCGCCCCTCCCCCATGCTCTCTCTCTGTCAAATAAAATCTATAAAAAATGCAATTTGCTCTCCTTGTAGATGTATATGCAAGAGAAATAAGTGCATATTTCCACTGAAGGGCTTGTACAGTAAAGTTCATAGCAGTTCTATTCATGATAGCCAGAACCTGGAACAAGCAAAATGCCTACCAACAGGCGATAAAAGCCGTTGTGATGTACCCATACAATGGTATACCACTCAGCCACTGCCCTCCACTCCGGTACATGCAATAACATTAGTGAATCTCAAAAACATTCCACTGAACTACAGAGGGAACACAGGCAGGGGGAGTGGGAGAGGGAAAAGCAGACTCCCCGCTGACCAGGGAGCCCGATGCGGGGCTCAATCCCAGGACTCCGGGATCATGACCTGAGCTGAAGACATACCCTTAAGGACTGAGCCACCCAGGCGCCCCCTTCCCCCCTTTTTGGTAACTGTCCTTTCAGCTCCTCCCACTGACTCATTTGAGAGACAGACCTGTCAAGTTTTCTCTGGCTAAGTCAGATCCTTCCTCAAAGCAGGGCAGTGTAGGCTGCGGGGAAATCGCCTAATTCTTGCCCAGCCATGATGGCTAAATGCGGGGGGGGGGGGGGGGAATCCCGCTTCTCTCTTCGGGCCGGCCTGCGAGCGCCGGCAAGCCAGGGCAGTGACAAGGCCTTTCTCCGAAGGCTTTCCCACCCTCGAGGGGCAGGCGGAAAACGGGCCTGACGTGTAATTCGTTGTTTGAAAACAGACATCGCAAGTCCAGCAGATACCAGAATGGGAGCCTAGGGAGGTTTTTTTTTAAAAAGAGGCTTCAGTGAATTGGTCACATTTCACCCGCCTCAGGAAGGCTTGGGGGATGAAAGGGACCAAGCAGAGACGGGAGTGATGCAGTCCACACCTCCAAGCCGGGAGTGGGGGGGCATGATCTCTGCTGCCCCAGAAGCCGGCAGAGAGCCCTGACACGACCTTCAGAAGGAAGCCCTCAACCTGCCAACACCCAATTTCAGCCTTCTGGCCTCCAGAACTGCACGTGCGTGCGGGAGGGTGGGTGGGGGTGGATACATCTCAGCTGCTTGCCCTCCCAGCTTGCCCTACTTTGTTCTGGAAGCCTGAGAAAGCTGGTTCTGAAGCGGGAGGAGGGAGAAGAGCCGGCAAGTGTGAAGAAAGATTGCAAGGCCGGCTAGCAGGAGGTGACATTTGGGGGGCAGGCCTCCACGGTCCCTCTGGCAGGGCTGTGGGTGGCATGCAGGGGACCTCTGTGGGCGTGACTCCCAGCCCCATGCTGGCCTTTGACCAAAACAGGAGCATTCAAGAGGTTAAGCATCAGGATTGAGGCAGAGCATGGGCCCCATGTCCTCTGGCTGCCTGGCGCTCTTGAGCTCACCTTTCCGCGTTGCTGGTCTGGAACACCGCGGGGCAAGCATGATGACGCCTGGGCTGCCCATCTCTCTGGGTTCCAGCAAGGAACAGAGGAAACAGTGTTTGAAAGCGTCTTGTGAATCTCATGCACGAGGATGTTATTTATTTATTTTTTTAAGATTTTATTTATTTTTCAGAGAGAGAGGGAGAGAGAGCACACGAACAGGGGGAGTGGCAGAGGCAGAGGGAGAAACAGGCTCCTCGCTGAGCAAGGAGCCTGATGTGGGACTCCATCTGAGGACGGTGGGATCATGACTTGAGCCAAAGGTAGATACTCAGCCAACTGAGTCCCCTTGTGACCTCATACTGTCCCCACAATAAGCCTAGTGAGACTCTGGCCTCAGAGTGCCCACAGAGAGCATGCCAGGGGCTCTCTGGAGTTGGAAGGACACAGGGACTTGAGCCACATTTCAAACCATGAATGTGGAGCCTTGTTGGAGTAGCCCATGGTGACAAGACAAGGAGAGAAGTAAGGTGAGCTGCACTTGTGACCACAGGGCTTAGAGGAGAGCTTCTGAGTCCCCAACAGAGGAGAACTGCCCTGAGTTACCTTAAAAGAGACCCTGGCCTGAAGGACAAGCTGCAAGGTATGGTGACGCCAGCAGTGTGACTCAGGATGGGGCAGACATCAGAAGCCAGGCACCAGGGATGGTTATAACTGGGCAGCTCAAGGAACATCCCCAGTGCTTAACATTCCCTCACAGAGAGACCTCTGGGGAATCTGCAAGTGCTCACTGTGGGAGAGTAAGCATTCTGGCAGACCACAACCCTGGGTCTTGTCCTGAAACCACCTGTGCTGATCAAGTACTGGACTGGGGCTGGCTGCCCTTTACCACTGTCCCCTCCCTGCTCTGAGTCTGCAGGTGCCAGAACGGTATTTGAGCGAAGTGTGAAATGGGGGAGAAGTCCATCATGGTTTTCCTCTTCTGTTTAGAGTTCCTCAGCCTGAGTCAGCCCTAAGTTTTACATTGGTTGTGGGATTATAGCTTTGATAGTAGACTGAACTGGACTCTCCAGTGTTGAAGAAGGAGACTATTCACTAATCAATAGAATAACAGGAAAAACTGTGGAGCATTTCTCAGAATTCATCCTGGGAAGGAACAACCAGAGAGAAATTCTAAAAGCAGAAGTTGTCAAAAAGAATCAAGATTTGTTTCTGTTTGTACCATATTACGTCTTGTTCTGTTTTTAAAAATATTTTATTTGAGGAAGAGGGAGCGTAGGAGTCGGGGAGAGGAACAGAAGGGAAAAGAAAGAGGGGGAGTGAGAGGGACAAGCAGAATACCTATGGGAGCCTGACCTCAGGACCCCAGGAGCATGACCTGAGCCAAAGTCAGATGCTTAACTGACTGAGGCACCCAGGCATCCTGTATCTTACTCTTTTAACCAAGAGGTTATAGTTAGATAAATGTTAACCCTGGAACCTCCTTTCCTGGGAATAAAAGGATCAACAGAGCCCACTTTCCTTATTGTAGCTAAGTGAATATCCACTTAATATCCACTTAAAGGACATGTTATTAATTTTATTTAGAGTGAATTCTGAGTTACCAATGAACATAGATTTCCATTAAGTATTTCTATTTGCATTCAAAGAAGGAAAAGTGACTATTCTTTAAGTTGTACTTTGCATGATGTTTGTAGGACAACACAATTATTATAAGATTATAGGTACGTGGTAAATGTTTTTAGGCAACTTGAAATGAATAGGAATGCATTAAATCATAAAATAGCATTAGAACAGCCTTATAGTTTACAAAGCTTCTGTTGTATCTCGAGTACCAGAAATTCTAGTGCTTGACTCTGGTAATGAACTACTCCTGGTGTTAGTCAAGACTTCTCTGGGAGTAACGGAAACCCAAGTCAGACTGGCTTCTGAAAAAGAATGCATTGATTCATATTGCCAGGAAGTCTGGGGGTGGATCTGGTTTCAGATATGGCTGGATGTAGGGCTGCTTCCCTCTCTCTCAGTTCTGCTAGTGATGCTTCACTTCATTCAACAAACTTTCCCCAACATGGTGGGAAAAATGTCTCCTGGCCCCCTCTATCTTCCATGCTCAGCAACCATGGTAGGAAGTGAACTTGTCTCAGCAGTATCCAGAGCTATAAATCCCAAAGTCAACCAGGCCATATTCCTACGTGAACCAACCTCTTTGGCTAAGAGATGGAAATCTCTGACTGGCCAGCTTGGCTCATGTAGCCATCTCCGAAGGAGGCTGATGCACTGTGGTTGACAGTCCATTAGGACGTCACAGAATAGTTAAGAAGTTATTAGTAACTGGGATGGAGTAGCATGCTCCCTTAGCATATGACAACTTCTATTTTCTTCTTTATTCACAGAGACTCTTCAGTTGACACTTTCTGGATCTGGAGTTGCAGTAACATCCCTTCACCCCGTGCCACTGTTGTCTGATTCCACTCAGAGTCAGCCTACCCATCTGAGCCCAAATCATGGAGGGACTGGCCTGGAAAGAGAACCTATTTTGAGCATGTGTGGCTTTCTCTTTAAACCATCAGGGTTTATTTTTTAAATCCATTTGTCATTTATTTATACATTATTTATACTTGTTTTAAGTTTTCTGTGAAAACAATTCACGTAGTTTCTGTTTTCCTGATTAGCCCCCAGTTGATTGAAGCACATCCCTTTGAGACCGATTACCACCTATAGGGCTGGCTGTGAAGGATGAAGTTTGCTCTTGGACCCATGACAACTCTTTTCTGGGCTCTGAGTCTCAGATGCTCCCGGCAGTCCTAGGCTCCACCCCACCCCACCAGCCTCCCATCCTTTCCTCTCCATCACCCACATCCCAGGGTCTGCATTCTGCTAGGTGACTGTACCTAGTCGTGGGTGTTGGTAAGATCGCCCAATCCCCTAGTTTCCTAGCTAGTAGAAATGTTTCCCTCCCAGATAACCTCCTTCCTTGATTTAGATAAACATGCTTCTTAAGAAGGCCTTTAGGGGATGTCAAAGGTGGAGGAAATCTCAGTCTTAGGGGCTAACCAGAGGCTTCCACGTAGAGACACAGTCACTTACTCTGTCCACGTTTGAGGCAATATAAGGGTGCTTGTGTGCTCTTTTCTCCTTTGACAACTTCCCATCTGGGCCAGCGGGGAGGTTAAAGCACAATCAGGCTACTGCATTCTAATGTTGGTTAGTATGAGAGAGCAAACTGCTGAAGCCTCGGAGATGATATTTGTTAGAAATAGAACAAATTGTTTTTAGCTGGTACAGATAAATTAGTTTAATTTTCTCAAGCAGTCAGTTTAAACAAAATTTGCTAAGCTTTGTTTTGAGTAATTCAATGCAAGTTGAACTATGAATTGTGTGTAACTGTTGTATATTTGGTCCCCTTTCTGTGGAAAAGGATTTTCTTTTCTGTGATTCCTTCAGATCCCTTATAGCATGTCTATTTTTGTGCTCTGCTCCTAAATCTCCAATTTATTCAACCAGCCCAGTGTTTTAAAATATTTCAAGATAGTGTATGGAAATCACAAAGCTCATGGTAGGCGCTCAGTAAATGGTAACAGTAAGAACACTGTGTCAGATTGTATTTCCCAAATATGGTCATAACAGTCTTTCCCACCCCACATATTCTTTTAGAACCTTGCTACTCCCCCATCAAGGGGACTATGCTCCCTCCCCTTGAACCTGGATGGGTTTTTGTAACGCCTTGATCAGAAGAGTATGGACGAAGTGATGCTCTGAGATTTCTGATGCTAGATCAGAAAAGGGCAGTGTCTCTCTCTCTCTCTCTCTCTGTCTCTCTCTCTCTCGTCTCTCCACTTTTTCCGGAGCCCTGAGCCTCCATGTGAGAAGTCTGGCTACTTGAAGGCACCATACAAAGAGTCCATAGAGTAAATATCTGTATATCTCATGGCACAGGGACAGAGTATGGTGGTTGAGGAGCCCTCCTGTTCGGCCATTAGCCGTTGGAGTCTTTTCAGCCCAGGGCCAGACACACGAGTGAACTCTCAGGGGGTTCTTCTAGCCCCACTCACCATCTGACTGTAACTATAGGAGGGATCCTAAAGGAGAATCCCCAGGACTGTGAGGTGATGATAAATTATTGTTGTTTTAAGCCACTAACTTTTGGCATGATTTGCTATGTCACAATGGCTGATATAGTATCTAACATTTGTCAAGTACTGACTGAGTATCAAGCACTGTGCTAGGTACTTGGTGGGGAGTCCCTCATTTAATCCTGACTATTCTTCTGAGCAAAACATATTCAATCACCCTCCAAGAAGTTAAGTGGTCTGTCCAAGGTCACCTGACAGTGGATGACAGTCCGATCTGGGGTCCAAGTGCCCCACTTAGACCTGCATAGGTAGTGTTCCCTTTGTCCTTGACTTTTCCGCTGGGTAGTAACATCAGTTCTGACCTCATGCACATGTGCTCTGTCCCCCAGCAGCAGAGAAGCAGAGTATGGGAGCTGAAGGGGGGCCAGCAGGGCCTTGCAGATCCAACATGATCACCTCCAGCCAATGCTTAAACCCCAGTGCTATAGTTTCACCCCTTCAGCTTTCAGGCCATGTGTGGTGTTTTGTTTTTGTTTTTTTTTAATATTTTATTTATTTATCTGACAGAGAGAAACACAGCTAGAGAGGGAACACAAGCAGGGGGAGTGAGAGAGGGAGAAGCAGGCTTCCCGCCGAGCAGGGAGCCCGATGTGGGGCTCGATCCTGGGTCTCCGGGATCATGACCTGAGCGGAAGGCAGTCGCCCAACCAACTGAGCCACCCAGGTGCCCCACGTGTGTGGTGTTTTAAAAAGTCCCTATTGGTGGTAGCATGGGTGGGTGGAGACCTATGATATCATATTAGTCATTTATACTCAGTGAGGCTGAGTTTATAGGAAGCTTTCCTGTTGGAAGACTTTAATGGCAGCTGAGGGTAAGGGAGGGAAAGAGAAAGAAGGAAGAAAAGGAGGGAAGGAAGTAAAGAAAGAAAACTGTGAAAATGTGAAACAGACCCCAAAAGGAAAAGGGTTCAGAGATTGGGGTGTCAGAGACAAAGATTCATTCCTCTATGAGTGTATTTATTCATCATCATTCAAAAATTGTACTGAATGTCCACAACAAGCCGGGCATACATTAAGTGCAAGCATGGATATTTCCTACCCTCAGCTCATAGGAATAGAGAGGCTTATGAATCCGTATGTCTCGATAGGCAGAAAAATCAGGGAAGGCTTCATGGAGGAGGTGATAGCTGAGCTGCTGCTTACAAGATAGCAGTTTACCAGGCCTATAGGAGGTGAAAAGTATTAGGTGGAGGGAACAGCATGTGCAGGGGTATAGAATGGTATATGTGGGGGCCATGAGCAGTTCTGAGGTACTAGAAGGTAACCTGCATGTCAGGTTGCACTGAGAGTTGAGCCTGGCTTGCAGGTCACAGAGAGGGCATGGTGGTCATTTACAGAGTTTGAATTTTGTCCTTGGACAATGTTGAGCCACTGAAATGTCTTCAGAGGGTTCCAAAAAATCACTGTTCACCAGCCCTCTCTCCTCACTTCTGACAAGCTCTGCTCAGCAGGATTTGTTGTCCAAATTCTATACATTGAAGATCCCTTCCTCCCTTAAAACCAACCTCTTTCAAATTCTAGTGGGGAAAATGACCTGGCAGGGTGAGGAAAGTTTCCCTACGCTGGGGTAGCTGGCTTGGCTTTCTTCACTCCTGAGGTGTGGGGGCTTGTGAGGGTAGGGTGGTGGCTTCAGGCATCCATGGCCCCCTTCCTCAATCTTTCCTTCTTTGAATTCCTTTGGCAACAACCCAATCATTCATTTGGCACTTATCAAATGCTACCTTAAATGGTTAATTGATTTTTACTATAGAAATACTAATGCTAGAATTAGACTCCTTCAAGGTAGAAGTCTTGCTTTGACTATTTTGTGCCTCCATGTATCAGTGGTTCAAAGTGAGGTATGCCAGGTGAGGTTCTAGGGGCTGGGTAGGGAGAAAAGAGAGTGAGTCTACCTTCAGGGAGCCATAGTCTACCTGGGGAGATAAGTAAACAGAAGATGTTGGCTGTATTTGCTTTGGGCTATCCTGGATCTATCTCTCCACCTTTTCTCTTTTCTTAAAGTTTTTATTTATTTGTCAGAGAGAGGGGGGAGAGAGAGAGACAGAGAGAGAATGAGAGCAGAAGTGGAAGCAGCAGGCAGAGGGAGAAACAGGCTTCCTTGCTGAGCAAGGAGCCCGAAGCAGGACTTGATCCTGGCACCCTGAGATCATGACCTGAGTCAAAGGCAGATGCTTAATCATCTGAGCCACCCAGGTGTCCCTCAAACTTTTCTCTTGAAAACCATGTCCTAACCAAGAGGTTTTCTTCACCCAACTTCAAAGGTGGCACCCGGGGTCCAGGCCACAATCCTCTACTCACTTCCATGGAAAAGCCTGTGACCAATGGGTTGGGCCAGCTGAGGTGTCAGGAGCCTTCTTTCCTGCAGAACTTGAACTGGGAGGGAGGAAGACGGGAGCTGCTATAGCATAATGCCTCCTGCACCTGAGCCTGTAATGCTCCTTCAGTTCTAGTCAGTCTGAGCCAAATTCTCTCTAGAAACCAATAGAAAATATAGAGAGGTATGAGAGAGGGGTGTTATGGGATCACATAGAATTCTGAGTCACAAACGTGTGTGCCTGTGTGTGTGTGATGTTTTCTGGAAGGACGTGATGCCTGACCTGAATCTTGAAAGACCACTAGGAGTTAACCAACTCTCTTCCAGGCAGAGCAGCAGGCCTGAGCTTGCATCCTGCTGTCAGCTAGGTGGAATTCCAGAAGGCTTTAGGGCCTTAGCCCTCTGTTCTAGTGCTTCCCCGAACATCTGTGGAGAGAAAATGCTTTCAGAAAATGTTACTGGAAAAGTGACTCAGCCAGTTAAGCGTCTGCCTTTGGCTCAAGGCCATGATCCCAGGGTCCTGGGATTGAGTTACAGTATTGGTCTCCTGCTCAGCAGTGAGTCTGCATCCCCTCTCCCCCTGCTCATGCTCTGGCATGCTCTCTCTCTTTCGATCTCTCTCTCTCTCTCAAATATATAAATAAAGTTTTTTTTTTTTTAATAAAAAGATATTAGATGTGCAGAGAGAAAACTGTGAACAAAATCGCTCTCCTTTCAGCATTGCTGGTTTTCTCTGGGCCTTGAATATGGTAATGTGCATCCAACAACAGACTCCTTTGCCTGCAGAGCACAAATCCTGCTCTCTTCTTTGAACAGGTTTAGAAAGTTTATTAAGTACACTTTTTTTTGAGGTGTGGAATAAATCACTCTGTAACACTTACATCCTGCCATCCTGGGTTTGTAATGGATGACACTGTTGTAAGAGCAAATTACATTGTACCAAAGACAATATAAATGTGTTCAAGCGGGTAAACAAGAGCAAGAGCATAATGGATTACTAGAGATGAGTCAATAGTTCCTGCATAATTCAGCCTTTCTCTGTGTTGCATATGAAGGGCACTCATGCAGGCATTGTTCTGTACCTCACTGGAATACACTGTAGATGGCCTGCATTGTTGGAATGTGCCATGATGTTGGATGCATTCTGACTTGGTTAGTGGAAACCCTCAAGAGATGAGCCCATTGTTATTAATTATGCGATGGGCTTCCGCAGAGACCCAGCAAGAGATCGTGTAGAGGGACAGGCCATGGCAGGCTCAGCAAGTGGAGATTTCATCCACAAGGTAATAGAAAGCCTTTGGAAACTCCTAATCCTCTTAACCAGTGGGGTGTGATGATGAGGTATACTTTAGAAGTATAGAAGACTCATTCGCAGAGAGGGTTTGAAGTGGGGACTGATGGTAGAGACAAAATAGGAAGCTGTTTCAGTAATGGGGGAAATAGTCATAGAGGGCGGAACTGAGCCAGTGGTGATGGGAATGGAGAGAAGGCAGGGCCTGAGAAACATTCCAGCGGCAGAACTGATTCAATTGGCTCTGGGGACAGTGAGAAGAGGGGAGTGAGGGGGAGGATCCACGGCTTCTGGCTCCTTCAGCAGTGTGGACAGCTGTGGCCCCACGCTTCACAGACAACCTAGTAGAGAGGGAGCACTGCTCAATAGAACTGTTTGAATCCTGGCTGTCAACTACTTTGTGCCATGGCCTCGTGTAAGTCAGTGAGCATCTCTGTGCCTTGGTTTCTTCATCTGTAAGATGGGATGATAGGGGCACCTGGGTGGCTCAGTTGTTAAGTGGCTGCTTTCGGCTCAGGTCATGATCCCAGAGTCCTGGGATGGAGCCCCGAATGGGGCTACCTGCTCCCTGCTCGGCGGGAAGCCTGCTTCTCCCTCTCTCACTCCCCCTGCTTGTGCTCCCTCTCTAGCTGGGTTTCTGTCTGTCAAATAAATAAATAAAATCTTAAAAAAAAAAAAAAGATGCGATGATAGTACCGCTCCATTGCTGGTCTAAAATGGCACAGGTGTGCTTGAGAAGTGGAGGCTACTGCTCCCCACACAGGGAGCAGGGCAGAGAAGCGGTTTAGGTAGACAGGCAGTCTCATGTTAGAGACGTGGCCCTTGCGGTGACTCTGGGGGCCACCTGGGGTTGTCCAGTAGGTTATAAGACACACGAGTATGGGGCTCAGGAGGAGGAACAGGCCGAGAGGGTACAGACAGGGAGGGGACGGACGACCTGACGGAGGATTTTGGTCGCACCACTACTCGGGAGCAGCCAAAAGGCACGTACAGAAGCCCCCTTACCCAGGGTTTCACTTTCCGCGGTTTCAATTTCCCACAGCCCACTGCGGGAAACAGATAATCCTCCTGACCAATCATCACCGCGTCAATAGTAGCCTACGCCTGCGTCCCCACGCAGGCGCCAGTCACGTGACTTCATTTCCTCGCGAAGGCCGTCTATCATATCACGTCTTCCCAAGAGCAGAGGTAAGTATTCAGAGAGAGGCCACGTTCATGTAACTTTTATTACAGCATACTGTTACAATTGTTCTATTCTTTTTTTTTTTAAGATTTTATTTATTTATTTGACAGAGAGAAACACAGCGAGAGAGGGAACACAAGCAGGGGGAGTGAAAGAGGGAGAAGCAGGCTTCCCGCCGAGCAGGGAGCCCGATGTGGGGCTCGATCCCCCGTCTCCAGGATCATGACCTGAGCTGAAGGCAGTCGCTTAACCAACTGAGCCACCCAGGCGTCCCACAGTTGTTCTATTAGTATTGTTAATCTCTTGCTGTGCCTCATTTATAGATGAAACCCCGTCATAGCTATGTGCATCATGGGGTCCGGTACTAGTCCCGATTTCAGGCATCACTGGGGGTCTTGGAGTGTGCTTCACCCCTGACCCCCGCTGTTGGGGGGTGGCTACTGCATGGGCAAACTGGAGTCATAGGGCCTGGATTTGAGTCTCGGCTTACTGGCTTACTGGCTCTGTGATGTCGGGTAACTCATTATAACCTCGTAGGCCTCAGTTTTCTCATCCATAAAATGGGAATGCCACTGATAGTAGCCACCTCAGGAGACTTTGGTGAACTAAAGTATGTGAGCTTGTTTTTTAAACTAGACAGCTTTATAAGTGGTTGCATGTGATTGTTTTTTCCCCCTTAAAGGTAACTTTAAGAAGCTCTCTCTAACTCTGGCCTTACTTGCTTGGTAGGAGTTCTAGTCCACTATAATTCCTCCCAAGGAGTTCTGAAATCACTGGGCTAGAGGTACCGCCAAAGCATGTTTTGCTCCGAGCAAGGGGCTCCAAGATTTTCCAGCAAAATGACCCCTTATGCACAGGCCCTCTGATTTTCACCCACTTGACCACACCACCTTGGCTACAGCTGGTGGGACTAGGGGTGGGCACTGCTCCCAGGATATCTGATGAGCCAACAACTCCCAAGCCTCCCCAGGGGCCCCATTGCTGGAGATCTTCCCCTCTCCTGTGCCAGTGTTTGGACTCAGGTGTACTGGATAGGAGTGGGAGCTTTGGGAGCAGAGTGAGGGTCGCTCTTGACACACCTCACCCACTTTGGGCACAAAGGTGCCTGGGAGTAGCTGCTCTGCCTCTTACTGTTCTCTAGCTGTTTTCAATTTTCTTTCTTTCCTGCCTAGACCATAAACTCCCACTGGTTAAGGTAACTGAGAATGTCCCATGTCTCTCAGCTTAGAGGAGTCTGATTGCTGTGGGAGAATCTCAAGGTCCCTGCAGACGTGCAGAGTTTGCTCAGAGTAGAGTGCATCAGCTACTCTATTTGAAAAATGGAAACGTCATGACGTCTACTGACTATGGGCTGATAAACAGGATCATAGCATCCACATCACCATGAGATCCTAAAGCTGGAAAACAGTACAAGGAAACCCTTTACGTACTGATATGGAGTGATCCACAGGACATTTTCCTAGCAAAAAAGTGTGAGGTTCAGAACAGTATTATAATCTGCTATCACTTACTTGGGCAGCCAAATGAAATTTGTAAAATGTCTCTGGAATATCACACATAATCTAATGACACCAGTTGTCCATGAGGAGTGGAGGTGAGTGGCTGGCAGTAAGGGTGAGAGAAGGAGTTTTCACTGAACATCCCGTAATGAACTTTCTAAATCTAGGACCCTGAAATTACCATTTAAACAATCACATCAGAAAAGAAAATCTTAAAAATGCAAAAAAACCTTACGAGGTTGAGCAGTCCTGGCTTCAAGTTTGGCCCGAGAATTTATTGCTGTGTATTATCAAACAAGTTACTCAACCTCTCTGAACCTGGCTTTCTCATTTGTAAAATAATAACAGTAATGCCATCCTGATAAGACTGTTGGAATACTCTACCCTGTGTGGCCCATAGTTGCCATTCAACTTTGGTCATTGTCATCGCCAATTTTCCCACAAGGCATTTAACATTACCCTCTTAGCCCATTCTTAAGATGCAAAATTTCAAAGCAGTGCTATGTTTTGTTTGCATTTTTGTCCTTTTTGTTTGTTTGTTTTTGTCCAGTATTCTCCCCAGGGTAAGGTCCATGGAATTTGGGCCAAGTGAATTAGAATCAGCCTCCATTGTGCTCAGAATTAGTCTTATTTGAAATGGACTCATTGTCTTTGGACCCAGCCTATGCCTATCTTCCTTTGGAGTGAGTTCTTCCAGTCTCTTCTTAGTCCCTTCTGTAGTCTCCTGACAGCCCCATCCATGGATTCTCTAAGCACTTTTAAATGCCTGGTGAACACATTAAGCTATGACGACAGTTATTATGGTCCCCACTTCTCATCCTCTTCAGTCACAGTATTTGATGCACTGTAGTCACGGAAGTGTGACCAGGATTCCAGCACCGTGATGGCTGCTGGGCTCAGGGGCTGGTAGAGTAGGGCCATGTTGCTTCTAACAGAACACAGACAGATTCCAAGACAACTCGGTCCATTTATCTTGCTGGCACTAGGGGGGGCTATCTTGTTTAGCTATCTTCTTAGGTTTTGCTTTAGCCATCCTGCTGTGATCGTATCTTGAGGAGTGGACAGTATAAACTACAGGAATATGATTTTGGAAAGGAAGTCCAGGTCTGTGTGTCTGGTTTTCTCCCTGTGGGGAATGAGTGTTAATTCAGATTACCAGGGTCAACCCCCAGAGCCCCAGCTCAGTGGGTCTGCAGTGGGACCCAGTAATATGCATTTTAGTAACTCAGGTGATAATGGTATGTGTGTTCCAAAGACCAGACTTGAGAAAGCAAAATACGGGTTGTTCATTTGTTGGTTTTAATCTCCTTTTCCCATCTTTTTGTAACAGTGTGTCTGCTGACTCTAACTCATGGTGGTATTGCCCCTCTTGGGCCTGCCAGTCTCTGAGTGTATACTCTGTTTGTTTGTTAGATCTTCATCTGTGGGAATCTCCCAGGTTTAAAGTGGAGGGACCTCTTTTCAGGAAGGATTTGTATCTGTTTCTGCCAGACGCTGCTAACTTGGAACCACTCAGAGATCTTCTAGAATGGTAACCTGCTGGAAGAGGCCAAGGCTTGACTCCTCCTCCTGGCTGCTGGCTCAGGGGTTGTATCTGGATCATGCCCCTGCTGCTCCCATTTGCTTGGAGGACAGTTCTGTTTTCCCCTGTCTGATCACTGCTTGCAGCTTGAATTTCCACTTCTGGTCTGCTTTTTCTGGAGAAGGGTCCCTTGGCAACTTCCCCAATTTCCTACAAGTCCAGTGTTGCATCTGTAAGTATGCTTTCTCTGGGATGTAGTTGTTTTGCAGCAGGAGGACCTCCAGAATATTGAATCCAGCATGAGAAGTCTTTATTTTCAAATGTAGATGTGCTTTTTCCTGTGAGATAAAAGGGTAGTACATCGGTTGTGGAAGAGTTATTCATAGAGCAGCGGCAACTTGGCACCCCACACTGTAGGAGGGTTGAAGGAGCCAGGAACACCCTAGGAGATGGTCTGTGTGTGACTTCTCAGATAATTGCTGGTGTATCGCACTGGGTTCCACCCTGGGTATCTTGTTGAGGCCTGACAAGGCAAGAAGCTGGTCCCAACAAATTCTTCATTGTTATTTATGTCTGCACCTATCTTTTTCTTCCCTCTCATTTTAGGGAAGGAGGTGTTCCTCCCATATCAATGTCTGTCCCCACTCCTAAAAAAGGAGACTTTGCCCTTCTGGAATCCTCCCTTCACTATACCCTCAGCTTCTCTCTCTCTCTCTCTTCCTCTGTCTCTTGGTAGACAACACTCATGCCAAATGTGCTCCATTTCCCATCTTTAAAAAAACTCACCCCTGACCGAAGCTACCTTACCCTCACTATTCTAATTCCCTTTAGAACCAAATATCTCAAAAACACTTGGCTATACATGCCCGCTCACTTATTCACTTTCCATTTACCTTAATTTCTCTTTGGTTTCTATTTTTAGTGAGGTGATTCACACACATTTTTTTTTTTTTTGCCAAGTAGTTCTATAAGACTTGTTATGAAAAACAGTTCCCTGCTCTGCTTCCCCCATCAAAGACAGCTACTTAGAACTCTTTCTGATGATTTTCTTTTTGGTATATAACTCTGTGTTTTTAATATTTTATTTTTTTCTTTTTGTGCCTGCGCATGTGAGAAGGAGGGTGAGTGAGTTCGAGCCAGGGTGGAGGGCAGGCAGAAGAGGTAGAGGAAGAGGAGCCCGGTGCGAGACGGATCCCAGGACTCTGGGATTATGACCTGAACAAAGGCAGACACTTAATGGACTGAGCCACCCAGGTGCCCTAATTTTGTGATTTTAAATAAAATGCGGGTATCAGATTGGTCCCCGATTCCTCAATTTCAGGCACTTTTAGGCAGTTTTATCTATGGACTTTCCCTTGACTCTCATTTTTCCATCATTCCTTCCTCTTCCCACAGCACTCACATATACTCTTACATCAGGGTAAATATACGTAACATCACAGTTTTGCTTGATTCAAAAATCAGTGTTTATTTTATTATGATATTGAGAGCTGAGCCATGTCGCAAATGTAGATATCCTCTTCCTTCTTATACAGTCTTTAGTTTCCCTTGGGAATGCCTTTTTTTATTTGCTTAGTTTCCATGTACTTATCACCAGTTCAACTTCCAGCTGTCACTATTTAAATCTCCTCTCAAATCATTTAGATTTAGCTATTGATTTTGGTTATCCTCTTGAGGAAATCTCTTCCAGAACCTTCTGACCTTTGCAAATGTAGCTCTTTTCCAGTCCGCCTTTTTGACCTGGTGTAGGTCTCTTAGGAGGTCCCTTCACCATCAGCTTGGGGAATCTCTTCATCTTATTCTTCAGTCCTCAGTCCAGATTCTTCTTCCTTCCTGTTTTTGTGGGACACATTTTCCAGTTACTTCCTGGGAAAAGTGGATGGGAAGTAAATTTGGGGGAACCTTGCAAATGAAACTGCCTGTATTCTAAGCTTTTACTTAGTAGATGGTTGGGCTGGGTATAAAAAGAATCTAGGTTGTAAATAACTTCTTTAGAATTTTGAAGGCAAATTTTCACTGTGATCTAGCTTTCAGTGTTATGATTGAGAAGTTGAAAGACATTCTGATTCTTAAAATCTTCTGAATGTTGCCTCTTTTCTCTTGGGAAGCCTCTGGGCTCTCTTCTTTGTCCCCGGTGTTCTGAAATTTTACAATGATGTGTTTTGGGATAGGTTTGCCTTCATCTAGTTTGACAGTTCAACTCTAGAAAATTTTCTTGAATTAATAATTAATTGATGATTTCCTTCTTTCTTTGTTTTCATATCTCTTTCTGGGATTCCTGTTATTTGGGTATTGAAACTCCTCAACGGATCCTCTTGTTTCCATATATTTTCTCTTCTATCCTCCATCTTGATGGCTCTTTTGGCTTAAGTCTTCTTTTTCTAGCCCTTGTACTGAGTCTTTCATTTCTACTGTCTTAAATTTAATTTCCAGGGGTTTTAGGTTGTTGTTGTTTGTTCTCTGAAGGTCTTGTTTTACTTGCAGTCTGTTTTTCTTTTATGGTTATAGCATCTCATGTAATATCTCTGAGGACACTAAATATATATTATTTTCTGGAGGCTTTCTTCCTCTTATATAGTCTTTATTTTCTTTAGGTAGTTCTTTCATATGACAGGCTTTCTTCAGATATCTTTTAATAGTTGCTGTCTGCTTATGCTTGACGGTGGGGGTCAAAAAGCTGATTTGAAGCTTTATTAACATGAGTGGAGCTTATCACCTGGTACCTTTACAGGAGCACAACAGGCCTGGTTGTTCACTTGGGCAACTCTGATGCAGGTAATCTTGCCTCTGGAGTGGACAGTTTCCCAACAGAATCTTTCCTGCCTGTGTTCTGGAAGATGAGGAGGGAAGAGCCCCACAAAATCTTAGCACATGTAAGCATACAGTCTCTTCATCTTCCTGCTGGGTACCCCAGCCTAGAGAGCCATCATTTTATCTTTCCAGAGAATGAAGCCCATCTGAGGGAGAGCAGTAAAAGACTATTCAGGACATGGCGTGGGTTCTGCAGGTATCATTATTTTTAAGACTGCTTTAAACCAGTTCTCCTTGTTCTAATGACAATTCCCAGCCCCCTTGCCTTACCTCCACCTTTTTTTAAATAAGATTTTATTTATTTATTTATTTATTTATTTATTTATTTATTTATTTATTTATTTGACAGAGAGAAACACAGCTACAGAGGGAACACAAGCAGAGGGAGTGGAAGAGGGAGAAGCAGGCTTCCCGCCGAGCAGGGAGCCTGATGCCTGGGCTTGATCCTGGGTCTCTGGGGTCATGACCTGAGCCGAAGGCAAAGGTTCCACTGAGCCACCCAGGTGCCCATGTTATTGTTTTTTTATGTGGGGTTTCAAGAGGGAGTAAAGTTTGGATGCGTGTGTTCACTTGCTTCCTAACCCACTGTCTGCCTCTGGTTCTATATCCACGGACATCTCTCTCACCAAGGTCACCAGTGATTCCATGTTCCCAAATCCAACACTCTGTTCTTCGTTCCTAACCTGCCCAGTCTCTCAGCAGATTTTGTCAAAACTGAGTCCTCTCCTCTTGGCAGGTCCTTTTCTCTCCGCTTCTGGGGCACCACCTCCCATTTCTTTGATGTCCCCTTCTCAGTGTTCTTCTTCAAGTTCATTTTCCACTAACCATCCTCTGAAAAGTGGTTTCTTCAGGGCTGCTCCCAGACCACCCTCCCTTCTCTCTGTTTCCACTCTCTTCTCTCTCCTTAGGGATCCCCACACTTTTGTTCTCCAAACACTGATGTTCCTTGATCTCCCATCTTCTCTCAACTCCCAGACATGTTTAACTTCAAAGCATTCAAAATGGACTTGCTGATTTTTGTCCTCAAAGTTTATTTCTTGTCAGTTCTTCCTTACCCACCCCGCTACTCAAGTGGAAACCAGAGAGTCGTTCTTGTTTTCTCCCTCTTCCTTACCTCTGGCATCCGGAACACCAGCCAGCCTTCCTGGCTCTCCTCTGAAATGTGCCTCCAGTCTATTTCCCGGTCTTCACCTTCCTGAGCCTCTGAGCTGCTGTCATCTGTCGCTTACTTTGAGGATTCCAACAGTCTGCGAACCGGTCTCCCTACTTTTTCTCTTGGTTCCCTAAAATCAGTCCTCCACACAAGTGATCTTTTAAAAACCGAAGAGCAGATTTTTCTCCTCTGAGGAAAATACTTTGTGTTGTTCTTAAAACAAAATCCACTCTTGTTACCATGTCTCCACCAGATGCCGTGGCTTCTACTGGGCACCTATGTTGGTTCCCCGGGTGCCACTACTTCTGGGCGCTGCAGTCTCCTAGAGCACATAGCTCTCCTACTTTTCTGTATGTTTCATCTGCTTAGTAGAGTGCCAAAGGAGTAAAATTTATGCCCTAATATTAGACAGCTGTAAAATTTTTAAGAGTCTTATTTATTGAGATATAATTGGCATATATTAGCTTCATACGGACAATATCGCGATTCCATTTCTATACATATTATGAATTGACCACCACAAGAAGTCTAGTTACTATCCATCTACTCTCAGCAATGCTCAAATAGGCAACACAGTATCGTTACCTATGGTCACCATGCTCTACAGTCTTCCCCGGGACTGACTTATTTTATAACTGGAAGTTCTGCCTTTTGACAACCGTCACCCATTTCACCCACTCTCCACCGTGCATCCCCCAGCAAACACCACAGACAGCTTCAAGTGGAACTATTTTCCCATTTTGCTTCCAGCCACCTCCTTTCTATAGGCTTTGGGCACAAGTTCATAGAGGAAGAGAGTTTGGAAGCCCGGGGACATGCGTGGGGCAGGAGGTGAATCTGGATAACCGCCATGAGGCTGTGCTAAGAGCCTCCCTGCCTTCTGACAGCTAAGGCCTTGCTTTCTTAGCAAGCTTGCTTTCTCCAAATCTTCTTCCCAGGAAGCTTTCAGTCTCTGAAGCAAGTAAAGCTCCCCCGAGCTTTGTCCAGAGAGATTTTAGTATTTAGCTTTAATTTCTTTCTCACCATGACCACTTACTTTCCTGTAATTCTCTAATTACCTTGCTACCCCATACCTTTTTCCCCTAAAATGTCTCCATACATTTTTGAGGGACCAAAAGAGATACACTGTTCTTCCTGTATAGGGCTTATTCAGGAAGGCGTCTTTCCTCTTCCCCTCCACTCCACAGTCCCAGTTGGATTCTTATTTGAGTTACTTTGATAAGCATGAAGCCGTCTGCTTTCTGACCTAGGATGGTAGCAGTTCCCTGAGATTCTTAAGTGAGTTGCTTGCTGTTAGCTGAGAACTTGAAACACACATCAGTTAATTCAGTCTTATGAAGGAATCTATCAGGAGGTAAAATCAACAATGCAGATTATCAAAACATTCTACCAGCCCACACATAATTTTTACTAGCTTGTTTCCCCCCAGTGCTGCCAGGATAAACCCTGTGCAATATAGATAATCAACACAGAAATCAAACCCTTGTTCTCATATTCATGGCTTGTTTCACCCTATTTCCAGTTCTTTTTTTCTCAGTTCTGAATAGGATTATTAACTGCATAGACACTACTTGGAACTGGAAGATTTCTTCCTATGCCCTAATAATCTTCATTTTTCCTCCTGTGGATAGTAGGAGTGCCTGAGCACATGTAGCTTTTCTGAATGTGGTTGCCCTTGGAGGAGACCTCTCCTTAGATGTTTGCACGTAGCCAGCCCCACCTGAATGGCTCTCAAATGGAAGACTGGCACTGTGATCAATAGGTGCACTTTGGCATCACACAGACCTGCGTTTAAATCTTGGCTTTGGTATTGTGGTTGACTTTGGACGAGTCACTTAACCTTTGTAAGTCTCAGGGTCTCGTTATAAAAATAGGGCTTTTAATAGCACCTGCCTCCTAGCATTGCTGTGAGGATGATGAGCTAATCCATATGCAAATTGCCTATTATAGAGAGACTGGGACATATAAGTGGTGCAACAATGTTAGCTAGAATTAGTCACAGGAGCTGGGTAGAGGACCCCTGCCCCGCCCACTGAGTGTACCTGCTGTGGTCTGGGAAGTCTGTCTGTGTGCAGGTAAGGTCCATCTGATGCAGTCTATCATAAAAGGCGTCCTTGTGGGGACAGTCACCCTCCAGGGTCCCCATCTGGTTTCCATGGCCGCCTCTGGGGCAGAAGGCAGCTGCCTCTGCAGAAAGCTGGTCCTGCCTCTGAGCTCTTCCTCTCTGGCCAGAAGTGGAGAGGCACTTCCATACATTCAGAGCCCCCTTGGGGTTCGCTTAGCTTGTTCCCACTCTGTCATGCTCTGAGGAGGCCAGGGCTTTAAGGACATTGAAGAAGAACGTGTGAGGTCAGCCCTGCAATGTCAAAGCAGGACAGAAAGAAGACCTGGCTGTCCCAGGCAGTCAGGGAATAACAATGATGAGAATAAAACAGTTTTGAAGATTAAAACAATAGCTAGCCTCTGCTGAATACTTGCCATGTGTTAGGACTTGGGTTCACTGATGTTCACTGTCCCCTGTTCTCAGCAACACTGTGAAGCAGGTACTATGTTTATGTTCATTTCATAGATGAGAGCAAGGCATGGAACGCTGCCTCTGGCCTTGTGAGTAAGCATCAGAGTCGGAATTGGAACACAGATTCTTTCGAGGGGGAAAATGCAAAAAACATTCTAAATCCTTGATTTAATCACCCTGAAATGCAGGCAGTCACATCGCCCCCCTCCCCTGAGCAGTGTATCAAGAACTTCATTGCGAGGGGGCAACTTCTGTCTTCAAAATGCCCTGCAGGCTGCCTCAGCTGGTCTCCCATCAGCTCCTGAGTGACCAGCTCTCTCAGGAGGCTGTGTTCTCACTGGATTACTACAAATGAAAGATCTGGTGTCTTCCCTGCTCATTTTTTGCTTTCTTCTCTTTACTACAATCAAGAAGTCATGTTTTTCATGTAGGATATGGTGATTACTTTTCTGTTGACCAAAGACTAGCAGAAAGCAAACTGAACCTCCTTTCCATGTTAATTTTACAGGGACAGGATTGAGAGATGGCCTGACTTCCTTGGCCTCACCCCTGTCTCTTTCATTTGTACCTTCTCTGATGAAGGCAGTCAATCCTAATGGCAACAACCAAGATGGAGTCAACAGAGTAACTGACTGGGGGTCCTTTTCGCCCTCATCTGGGAAAGATGCACCAAAGTCACCATCTGTTCCCTTGAGCTTTGCCATGCTGTGGTCTAACATTATTCATAAGTTCAGTTAACAGCCTGCCTCACCCTAAGGAGCAATATAATATAAAAATGAATTTGTATGTTTTCACTTGCCTGGGACTCATTTTTATTTGCTCTGACTCAGTAAAGCAAGCAACTCTTTGCAAAGGGAAATGAGTAAGAGATACTACATATCTTTAATGATTAGAGGTCCAGGTTAAATGTCCTATAGGTAAGCAAAGAGCAAACAAAAAATTTTTATGTGCTTTCTTTCAGAGAAATCATCTCAATGATCCAGCCTACTCTGGGCTACATGAACATTTTTGAGAAGGGTCAAGCGCCCCAGACCACAGTTTGCCTCTATGCTCCAGGCCATAGTCAGAGGTGAGGAAAACATTCTGTTCCTGTCCTGGAGCTTTGCCTTCAAAACCCAGACCCTGCACTGCGGGACCCCTGGCATGGTAAACTCACAGCCCTCTGCCAGCAGCTGTAGACTGACTGTATTCCATCTCTTTCAGTTCCTCTCTCTTCATCAGATTATATTCTGATAAGTGCCTGCTGATTCTCAAACTACTTTTCTGATTTACACGCTGTCAGAATCTTCCTGGGTTCAGGGTGATGGCTCGGTCAGAGAGAGCTGATGCATGGAAATTGGGACCATTGTTCTTTTTTTTTAAGATTTTTTTTTTTTAATTTGACAGAGATCACAAGTAGGCAAAGAGGCAGGCAGAGAGAGAGAGGAGGAAGCAGGCTCCCTGCTGAGCAGAGAGCCCGATGTGGGGCTCCATCCCAGGATGTTGAGATCATGACCTGAGCTGAAGGCAGTGGCTTTAACCCACTGAGCCACCCAGTCGCCCGGGACCATTATTCTTAATAAACCCTGCACTTAATAAAGACAGCAGCATGCAAAGCCACAGAAAAATGTTCTTTGTTCAGACTCAAGAAGAAGTTACCACCTGCCCTTCCTTTGCTGTAAAGAGAAAGAAGCCTCCCTGTGTACAGACTGAGAGATCTAGGCTCTAGTCTTCCTCTTCCTGACATTTAGAGTAACCTTTGGCAAATGATTCAAACTTTCCTTGTTTCAGGTGAAGAGGAAGTGCAGAAACAACCCTGAACTCACATGGTGTGATGCTCAGGGACATAGATAATGAGGTTGCTGACGTGCCAGGTCCTGCTGTGTAGACGCTTTAGCAAAAACTTGGGGCTTTCTGAATGGTCTCTGGAATTAGTCCTGTGGGACTGTGGCTCTCTGGATCTCTTCTCACCTCTAATTCAGTCCCCTTTTCTTCTGTAATAGTCTACAATTTGAAGTCCTGTCATTTTAAAACAGCACACTTTTCCTTCATCATCTGATTTTCTCCTCCAGGCTGTTTCCAGGAGAATATGGCTCATTCTCCCCATTGAGAGAACAAATCAGTTATTCACTGCACCTTATCAATGAGTTAGTCAGACACAGAAAGGAAATGTCCTGAAATCAGAAACTTGAAAGCACTGGCAGCTGCTATGTCCTGGGTTTCCTCTGGGGTGTAACAAGTACCTCAGGACATTCGTCTCGGCACCAAGACAAATTCTGAAGACATTGAAGAAATTTGCTGAATCTCTTTAGAATTAACCCAGAGGAGCTGACCTCTCTTGTCCTGAGACTTAGTGGTTTAAAGATTCATGAGGGGGAATTTACAGTGTTTAGTTTCACATTTAAATTTAATTTCCTATATCCATATTTTGGGGTAATAGGCAATTATTTCTTTCTCCCCTTCGCCAAGTTTCCTCTTTCACCCTTTCTAACTTCTTAAACCAAATCCAAAACTCATTTATCGTCTTGCTCTTTTACTATTTCAGTTTCTCTTTCTTGTTTTTACTCTGGTTGTCATATTTACCTTGTATCACCTGAGCTCCAGTGCCACACATCTTCCCAGGAATGGAGTCATTCTCTAAAGGTGAGAAAGGAGGAAATGGGCCCATGTGACACTTTCCCAACTTTTTTTTACCCAGATGTGAGGCATGCAGTTAGATTTTGTGCTTTGGGGTGCTAACGTGTAGCTTTTTTCCTTTACAACAAAATTACAATTTGTAGATCCTTGAGGACATGTTAGCCAGTCAAGTTTGGGGAACAGGAGGAGTGTTCAGTGAAAATTACTTGAGAATTCTCCAGACAGAGGGCGTGGAACTACAGTTCTGCTTTGTCCACTGAATTTGGAGTCATGGGATAGTTGCTAAGGTTTGGCCTTCAGGACTAAAGAGATTTCCCTGTTGGCCAGAATTACTGCTGCTAGAGCTCCTCATTTGTGTCACTCTCTTGCTTGGAAAATTTGAAACTTAGAAGGCAGCGAATGAATCTTTTGTATTCTTTTTTCAGATAACTGAGCCTGAGGGCAGTTTGACAGTCCTGCAGAACTTCAATTCTGTCCTGGATTGTGACTGTCTCAGTGAAGGTCTCCTTTCTTCAGCTTGTGACAACTGGGCAGAACCCTATGAAGCTACGCCACATAAATAAGATCTGGGGGTGGAAGGGCTTTGGTCCCTAAAGCCCTCTGCTCCAGTTTCCATAGAAAAAAGCCAAGGGTGATACCCACCACAAGAGCTGTGAAAGCCACAGATACTGTATTCTGAAATCCCATCATGTGACAAATACTGCTTAGCAATAGGTTTTTTTTAAATTAACATATCATGTACTATTTGCTTCAGGGTACAGGTCTGTGAATCTTCAGTCTTACACAATTCACAGCATTCACCATAACACATACCCTCCCCAGTGTCCCGAACCCAGCTACCCTATCCCTCCGTACCACCCCCTAGTAGCTGTCAGTTTGTTTCCTGAGATTAAGAGTCTCTTATGGTTTGTCTCCCTCCCTGGTCCCATCTTGTTTCATTTTGTCCCTCCCTACCCCGACGATCTCCCACCCTGCTTCTCAAATTCTTCATATCAGAGAGATCATATGATAATAGTCTTTCTCTGATTGACTTATTTCACTCAGCATAATACACTCCACTTCCAACCCCGTTGTTGCAAATGGCAGGATTCCATTCCTTTTGATGGCTGCATAGTATTCCATTGTGTGTGTATCTGTGTGTATGTATGTATACACCACATTTTTATCCATTCATCTGTTGATGGTCATCTAGGTTCTTTCCATAGTTTGGCTATTGTGGACATTGCTACTATAAACATTGGCGTGCATGTGCCCCTTCAGATCACTACATCTGTGTCTTTGGGGTAAATACCCGGTAGTGCAATTGCTGGGTTGTAAGACAGCTCTATTTTCAATTTTTAGGAATCTCCATACTGTCTTCCAGAGCGGCCACACGAGCTTGCATTCCCACCAATGGTGTAGGAGGGTTCCCTTTTCCCCATACCTATGCCAACATATGTCCTTTCCTGACTTGTTAATTTTAGCCATTCTGACTGGTGTGAGGTGGTATCTCACTGTGGTTTTGATTTGTATTTCCCTGATCAGCAGTAGTTTTTAAAGGCATAATCTACTTCATTGCTTTGGATGACTTTGGCTAAGGTTTTCAATTCCTTGTTGCAACCCTCCTTCCTTTAAAATAATTGTTTTTTGTTATTGCTTTTATTTTACATAGGTATGTATATACATATGTATGTATGCAGGCTCCCCGCATGGAGCCCAATACAGGGCTTGAATTCAGAACCCTGTGATCAAGACCTGAGCTGAGGTCAAGAGTTGGACATTTAACCCACTGAGAGTCCCTCTTGTTGCTCTTAAATTTGATGGAAAAAGGTGACCAATGCCAGTTGAATTATAGATTCAGAACAGATGGTTTAAGCTAATTCACTACATTTTACATATTTACATTTAATTTATTGCATTTGTTCCTAAAGGTTTGGGAGAAAATTTAGTACCAACTAATGAGTTAAAAGAGTACAGAACCAGCAGAGACCCCAAGCACAAGGATTGAAACTTCAGTTCTGCCAGAGACCACACTTTACTTTGTGATTTTGGGTGATACTCCAAAGCTCTCTGGATTATAATTTCCTAGTTGGTAAATGAAAGGACTAGATCAGCTGATATCTAACTTTTTCTAGGTTCAAAAATTTTCTGAATTTGTGGTGTTATATAACAGCAGAAGAGATTCCATGAAAAAGAATGTTGCTTTTTCAGTGATTATGTAGGAATGGTGGTAAGAAATTTGCAGGAAGGTTGCTAGTTACATAAAGGAAGGAAAAGGAAAGGAGGGAAAAGAAAAAATACGATTGACCAAAGTTCCTGCTGTGTGCTAAGAAATTCACAGACATTATTTCATGTGAAAATATATCATTTCAGTGCTTTACTCCTTAAGGGATAGAGATGCCATTTTTCTTCTTGCCCCACATGTTCATGATAACTAATATTGACCACTTCCTGTGTGCCAGGCACTCTCCCAAGCATTTTACACATACCTTATTATCCCTGTTCACAGATGAGGAAACTGAGGCACAGGGAGGTTAGGAAACTTGCCCAAGACCATCCAGTTGGCAAGTGGCAGAGCCAAGCTCCAAACTCAGAGAGTTGGGGCCTAGATCTGTGCTCTTAACCACATCCCCATATTTTCATTAAGAAAAAAAAAAAAAAAGAAAAAATTTGATGAATACTATTTGAAGGCAAAGCCCTAGACTTGGTCTATTTACTAAATGGTATGTATTAGACAATGTAGTCTGCATTCTGTACATTACGTAGGCTATAATGAATACTATACCTTTATTCTATATAGTTTATAAGATGTATTAGAGAGTACGCACTACAGTGTATATACAGTGGGTAATATACACAATATATTATATTGGTATTATATATATATCCTAGAAGTGTTTTGTTATAAAAGGTATTTAGTAAACATATGTTGAAAATGAGTGAAAACAATACTCATTCAACATCATGTTCTATTCTGGCAGAGCTGGGTTTCTGAGGATTTATTCTTCCACTTCTTCCCCTTTCCAGCCCTCTCCTTTAAGGGCAGTTTCCTTCTTTTACCAGGTGTTCTGGCTTCTTTGGGACAGGTAAATTCATTGGCCCACCCAGGTTTGAATTCTAGTGTACAACAAGTTGCTGAGTGTGCAACAGGGAATGAACAAAGGGCTGACAGCTGGGTGGTGGACACAGTGTCAAGGCGGCGGATGGCCTTGGAGGAAGGCCAGCCATGCCTCCTAGCCCCAACCAGAGAGGGTGTCTGGATGCCTAAGGGTTCCTGGTCCTGTTTTGCTTTTTTGAAAACAAAGTTCAAAGTCACAGAACTCAACCGACTGGTGTTAGTGGTAGAGTCTAGCCCAACTTTATCAGAAATCACAGGCCCCACTCCCTGCTCTTTAAACCAGCTAGACCAGAAAAGGACTCTTAACTGTTCTTAGTGGCATTACTTTCTGCCCATTTTGGGGGGCTTGTCCTCAGCTCTACTGCTTTTGAAACAAGTGGCCAGAACGCTTGGATTCCATCCCAAGCGATCCAGTTCTCCCCAGAAGAGGTGAATGGAAGGGAGGGAGGGAAGAAGGTAGGGAATAAAAGAGGAAGGGAAGAAGGAAAGGAGGGAAGGAGGGAAGAAAAGAGGGATAGCAGGATGCTTGCATGAAAGGATGAAAAGATGAACGGGGGAGTGTGTGGATAGGTGGATGCGCAGGACCCTGGGAGCGTAACCCTAGGCCTTGGGGCCGAACCTCTCTTGGGACCCCCGCCTTCCTGTCATCCTCTGGCCACTGCTCCTGCGCCCACGACCGGCTCCCGCGCTCCGAGGGAGGGAGCAGAGTGCCGGGAGGAGGGAAGGGAGACGGGGGGAGGGAGGGCCAGGGAGGCGGGGAGTTGGGGCGCGGGGAGAGGGCCAGGCGTCGGAGACGGTGGGCGGCGGACCAGGCGGGAGCTGGGCGCCTGGCTGCAGCGCGGGCGGGCGGGGACGCGATGTCGCCGCCGCCGCCGCCGCCTCCTCGCCGGCCTGGGCTGCGCCGCCGGGGCTGAGTCGCCGCCGGAGCCGAGAGCCGAGGGGCCGCCGGGCGCGCCCGCAGCGCGGGAGGATGGGCTGTGGCGGGAGCCGGGCCGATGCCATCGAGCCCCGCTACTACGAGAGCTGGACCCGGGAGACCGAGTCCACCTGGCTCACCTACACCGACTCGGACGCGCCGCCCAGCGCCGCGGCCACCGACAGCGGCCCCGAGGCCGGCGGCCTGCACGCGGGTGAGTGAGGCGGCTCCCGCGGACCCCAGGCGCCGGGAGGCCGGGGCCAAGAGAGAAGCGGAGGGATGAGCGGCGCCAGGGGCAGCGGGAGATTTCCGTGCGGGTGGCAGGGGGTTGGGGGTGGTGTTGAGGAAGACAGACCGGTAGGACCTGCCTGCTGTCAGACCGACAGACTCTGGCCCAGCGAGAGGGGAGTCAGCGCGAGACCCTCACAGAGGCTAAGCCAATCCCTGGAGCCGCGGGATCCCAGCTCCCGGCCTCCGCCAGTGCTCGCTCGGTGCGGGGACCCATGCGTCCGCTGGGAGGACAGCCCACCTGGCACGCACACCTGCGCCTCCGCCCACCCGCGCCCCCGGCCCGCCTGCCTTCGCCTCTGTCCCCGCAGGCCCCCACCCCGCCGGCCCCGGTGGACCCAATCCGGCCACGTCAACACCCTCTGCCGTCAGGACCCTCTCTGCTTTGATTTATAGACAGGGCGCCTGACCCAGATTGCCTGGGTGGAGTCTTCCTCTTGGCTTCCCCTTCTGTCCCTCGGGCTGCGAAAACCGAAATCCTAGTTCAGGTCACAAAGCACGCCCGCTCGCCCCACCATTAGTTCTGCACTTGAGCTTACTTCTCACCAGCAGGTGTTCCAGAATGAGGACTTCCCTCCCCACCCTGTGGTGCCTCCCAGGGCACAGGTGTGGGCTAGGGCTGTGAATTACATACTCTTACCATTCCCCCTCTAGCAGAAATTTAACGGAAGGATATGTGAAGAACTTTCTGGTCCAGTCACACATCAGAATTTTTTTTTTTTTTTAAAGCAGACACTAATAATTGTAGAGATGAAAATAGTCTGTTGCCACAGACTGACCTTTAGTCGCAAATGTGTTGGTAGAAAAGGAAAACACCTCACTACTTAGTATATGGATGTTGTCAAAAGCCAGATCATTATTTGCATAAAATATTTTAACTCTTTCCGGACCCCTAAATAATGAAGTCTGAGATAGAAATGAGGTTACCTGGAGGCATACTGTATGATAAAAGGAGGAGGAAAGAAATGTGAAATACTCTTAGAAAGTTCAATAATCCTAAATCCATGCTTCCTATATAAGAGCTGCCGTTTTAATTTTAAGAATCAGTCTCTCCATCTTTTAGGACCAAAGCTGGCTCCTTTTTTACATGAACTCAGTGAGTCTCTTAAAAAAAAAAAATACAAAAACCGAGAACTGTCAGTAGAAGTGGTTCAAGACAGAACACTGTATTTGTAATGTTTCTGACTCACCATAATAATCATAATGGTTACCTTGTGTTGTCTGTGCTTTCAGCAAGTTTCCAAATGATGTGTTGGCTCAGTTCAGTGTCAGAAGTGAGGATAAGACATAAGCCTTAATAAGGAATCTGGTAAATGTTATATTTAACAGCATTCCCTAGGGAGGTGTGGTACTTCTCAACAGAGTCAAAGGCCAGAGCTGCACTCCAAGGAAAGATGGTTGAAAAGATCTAGTGTGCATGTGGTGGAGGAAGTACAGCTTCAAAAGGAATGGTTGCCTTGGTGACTAGGAGTATATGGTGTGTGTGTGTGTGTGTGTGTGTGTGTGTGTGTGTGTACTTACCTGTGGGTATGAGATGGTTATTATGGGATGGCTAAATATTCATTTCCAGTACTTATTCCTTTTTAGTCTGCCATCCTGACTCCTATCTCATTGTGCCTCATCAGAGTGGGTCCCTGCAACAGGTGGGGCCTGGGACAAGCATGCTCATTTGTGGTTCCTTGCCAAATACGGGGCTGCCTTGCCAGGCAGGTGATCCTGAAGACATCCTTGCTGCTGGAGTTTGGGATTCATTTAATCTAGATTCTTCAAAGTGCCTTTCTCATCCCACAACTGCTCTTTTTTTTCTTTTTTTTTCCCTTTTCTTTAGAGAGAGAGAGAACACCTGAGCAGGGGCTGGATGGGGTAAGGAGGGGCAGAAGGAGAGGGAGAATCTTAAGCAGGCTCCATGCCCAGCACAGAGCCCCGAGTTGGGCTCCATCTCAGGACCCTGAGATCAAGACCTGAGCCAAAATCTAGAGTCAGATATTTAACCGGCTGAGCCACCTGGGTGCCCCCCACAGCTGCTCTTTAAAACTGTACCTTATTCCATTGAAACACCCAGCCCAGTTCAAAGATTCCATTTCTTTTGCTGCACTCCCCCCACCACCAACTCCATACTCATGTCTACTGAAAAGTCTCGTTGAAGCATGCCTGCTTGTAAATCTTTACTTCAGTTGCTTAGTCCAATCCAGATTGAGGGCATGTCACAAGATAGTGTTTGATAAATATTTGTTGGATGAATTCTACATTTTACTGCAGGAAGGGGCGAGGCATGTTTTTCTGCTAGGCCTACAAAGGAAAGGGTTTCTTGCCTCCCCCTTACTTGAAAAGTGGATCTAGAGTCTCTGGTTCCTGTTTTTGGAGATCATCTCCACTAGCCAGCAGAATTCAGTTTTTAGATTTGGCCATTATGCGGGCTAGAATTGAAGACTTAGCCCAAACTACAGTATTTGCTAGCCCATTGCTTCCCTGTGTCATAGCAGCCTGTCTTGCTGTCACAGGAGGACATTAAATTGGTCTGCCATGATTTCCTCCTAATAAAATCAGTTTCTGGGTTTTCACTCCTGTTGTCTAATGGGGATCTCTCAAGGAGACAGGGGGTCTCTGAGGTTGCCATAACCAGCCAGTTCAGCCATCCAGTACGTGAGCAGCCCCCTAGCTTCCCCTCAATTTGATCACAAGTCCTTTAAGTTATACCCTTAAATATCCCTTCTTGTACTGTTAGGTATCTTCCTAATTTCTCTGGGGATTAAAACATTTTCAAATTTCTCTGAAGTCCTATTTTATGTTTTAAATTGCTACAATAATTGCTTTTATAAATGCAAGATGGAGGATTACAAAGAGACTCACAGCAAAACAATTTACCTAAATAAATTGAAGTACACAAAATAAAATGAAGAACACTTAATATTACTATCAGCTCCTGTTTATTGATGACTTACCAAGGGCCAGGGACTGTACAAAGCAGCACATAACAGCAATCATCTCACTTAGTCCTCATGGCCAGGATGAGGTAGGAATGGTGACCATCCTTCTCTTACTAGTAAGGGAGTGAGGTGTGGAGTGTGTGAATGACTTTTCCCAGGCCAGTTCTGGGATCCAGCTCTGCATCCGAAGCCCGTACTCCTAAATACTGCCTTCCTGATTGATGGAAGATTATAGAATTCTTGCTTTTACAGTTGATGGGACTCAAAGTCTACTGTGGTCTCTTGATATTCCTGTCTAGTCTCAGAGAGCGTAGTTTTCTTCTGCAGTGTCCCCAAGGCAGGAATGTGTCTTCCTTAGAGAAGGAGGTCCTCCCCCCATACCTTAGTAGAGCAGTTCCCCTTGTGAGAAACTCTTTTGGCTGCTTGGTAATTTCTACCTGGTGAACTCCATGCCCTTGTAATCAAGTCTTGTATAGACAACTCTCAGTATTCAAAGAGAACTCTCCTCTGACCACAGTTCTCCAGTCCAAATACATACACGTCTTCCAGTCCTCTCTCAGACTTGTGGGGACCGGACCACATTATTCCAAATACGGTCTTTGGTTTGTCAGAGTCCCACTTGATACAAAGACCTCTGGTTAGCTCCAAGCTCTTGCATGTTAGCCGAGCAGCACAGTGCACCATGTGGGCACTGACCCTCTCCGGGGGCAGGTGAAATCTGTTTGTTTTCCTGCTGTTATTGCTGCTGTATTACCTCGAGACTCACATTAAGCTTGTGATTAATTAAAACTGTAGATCTTTGTTTCTAGTCAAATTTAAGTCCTGTGACCTCAGAGATGTTGTCTGTGCTATAAATCCAGCACCTGGAAAGTGACTGGAACATAGGTGGCACTCAGGAAATGTTGGCCAAATGAATGGCTTTTTCCCCTCATGAGCTCTGCAGTCATACTACTGATTTCAGTCACCCAAAGGGGAGAGTTTTTTATTTATCCATATTAAAATGTATCTTGTTGGTTTCAGTTTAATGCTTAGATGTGCTGACCTTGATTCATCTTGATAGTGTCATTAAGACAAATATAGTAGGTTTTTGTTTCCCTGTGTTGACAGACTAAAGATAAAAGATATTTGCTCTCAATATTCAATATACATTAGGCACAAAATTGATTAAGATATATGTTTCTTGAACTATAATATAGTAGAGACAGACACAAAGGTGGACACACTTCAGGTCAGCCTGTGAACCATTCTGGAACAGCACAGGGCAGGGGTGTGTGTGTGGGGGATTAACTAGGGGGAGGGACTGAGTAGTTCATTTTGCTCAGGAGTCGGGGGTGGGGAGACCCCTGCAGGAGCATGGCAGAGGAAACAGGACTATTTCTGAAGGCCCTCACCGAGGGGGGAGGTGAAGGAAGGTTATCTTGCATCCTTCCTTGAGAGGGAGTACCAGTAGAGAGCCCCCATGGGGCTTTCTGATGGATAAGGCTCCTCCCTCCACCAGCTCCTTCTAGCTACCTGTTACACTTGTGGTTATATTTTCAGATAACTTATCGATGAATGCCTGCCCCTCAAGCATGACAGGCTGTGTTACTTAGGTAAGGGGTCTTTTAGCTTACCACCGGATCCCTGTGCCTAACACTGTGCCTGTAGTAGGTCCTCAAGTGAGCTTTCTTTCATGGCTAAATCTTCTAACTCTTCTCTGTGTCCGTTTCGTTCTCCTGGAGTCCCAGAGATAATGTTTTCTTTCCTTGGAAGTTCCATCGCTCATCCTTTTTAGGTTCTTGTCTAGCTGATTAGTTGCATAGCAAGAAGCCACCCCCACTTTTCTCTGCCCCTCTTTGCCAAACACAAACCTCTTTGTTACCAGGGTTGTTTTGCAAGAATCACTACAAAAACAGGTGGGAGCAAGACCAGGCAGTTCATAAAGTTTAGGAAGTCTCGTGCTTGTGGCCCAGACTCCTTCTGGGCAGAGTGACATACCTCGTGCCACAGGCTATCCAGGAACTGTGTGCAGCCTAGTGGTGGCACCGGTCACACTGCATTGCTCCAACTCTCCAGGGAGCCTGGGAGCTCTGCTGGCCTGGGCGCTGCGTGACTGATGGTTGCATGCCAGTCTGTAAAAATGAAGAGTTGGAGAAATGATCCTGCTAAGCAAATAAAGTTTTATCTTGTCTTCGATGATTTTGCCTTAGAAATCAATCCAGTAAACTGTGTCTTTGTTAGACACTAGATAAACTATTCTGACTCTAACCAGAGATGAATTTAAGGTTCCAGACTTGGGCCCCACTCAGAGGAACATAGTCCCCTCCCAATCGGCATGGCACCTTTTATAGGCTTATCCTGTACCCAGCGATCTCTCAGGCTTAGACCCCTACTGGTCCTGCCTTTGCTTTGGGATCTATCCACCCACAACCGCTTCCTGCTGATAGGGCCGTTCTCGCCTTTAGTGCAGTTAGATGTCTGAGCCTGTCATTCCTGGCCAGTGACCTGGGATCGCATCCCGGGAGCCTCTTGCTGTAGGCCCACAGCCTCCAGCCACTATCAGAAGACCCATTTTGCTGCTGCTGCAAAATCCTACCTCTGCAGAGATTCTGTGTCTAGTCCGAACACCTCCTTGGCTTTTAACTGGGGAGGAGACTGGTTGGTATATCCTGAGCCCACATTATGATCTAGCGCCTTCCGCCTCAGCTGCCACCAGCATTCATCTTACATGCTGTTGTCCCACTCTGCCCCCCAACCACCTCCAGCACTCTGTTGTTAGGGGCTCAGTTGTCTGCCCCCCAAATTTCTGTGTTGAAGTCCTAACCCCCAGTACATCCAAGTGTGACCTCTTTGGAGATAGGGTCTTTACAGAGGTTAAAATGAGGTCATTAATATGGGCCCTAATCCAGTGTGACTGGTGTCCTTATAAAAAGGGACATTTGCACACAAAAACAGACACCCCAAGGAGAACTCCATGTGAAGGTGAAGACAGAGGTCAGGGTGAGGCTTCTCCCAGCCAAGGAACACCCAAGATTGTCAGCAAGCCACCACGAGCTAAGAGAGAGACCTAGAACAGATTCTCCCTCACAGACCCCAGAAGGAACCACCCCGATCTCAGATTCCTGGTCTCAGACCTGGGCAGCAAGAAATTTCGCTGCTTACACCACCAGTTTGTAGTCCTTTGTTACAGCAGCCCTAGCCACTTGGGGCTGTCACCCCCACACCCATGCAAACCACTCCATCCAGGAGAAACCCATAGAAACTGCCAGCAAATCTCACCTTTGCCTGCGAGCTCTGAAAGAGGGACAGTAAGACAGTGTCATGGCCTTTGTCTCAGTGGGGAAAACTAATACAAGTGTCTTTATGAGCACTAACACTGTGAACGTTTGGAAATCAGAGGATTTCCACTGTCATTATCTCATATGTCCTTCAGAGATTGGGTCTATTCCCTTGTCATTTAAATTTATTTCAAATAGCGTTGATTGAGCTCCTAATGTATGTGAGAATTTTTCTTGGGGACATTAGTTTACATAACTCTCTAAACCTCATAAACTGCCGTGATCCCCATTTACCAGATGAGGAAACTGAGATTCAGTGAGATGAGGAGATCGGGTAAGGTCACCGGCTGAGGAAGTGGAAGAGCTTGCACTGGAAATCAGGTGTCTCCTAAACCCAGGGCAGCAGTGTCCCTTATGCCATAACCATTCAGCACGGATTTAGTGCCCTCCTCCGTCCCATCTGCCTTTAGCAGTTTGGAAAAAAGACTTGGAGTGGGGGAGCCTCCTGCCAGCATTTACAAGGCTGAGGACAGGAGTCCTTGAGCAGACCCAGCAGCCCTGCGGCACTGGTACTGCCCCCCTCCCTGTGCTGAGCGCCTTGAGTGGGGCTGCAGACAGTGCCCCGGAAACCCCCTGCATTTCAGTCATCTGATGGTCTCCTTTAAGATGAACCTGGGGCAGAATGGTTTTGGTTTTTTTTCTGGTTTCAAATGCAAAGATGTTGCTTAAGAAACTTTTAGAAAGTGTTAGAGAAGCATGCAGAAAGAAAGAACAAGTCTGTCAGCATTTGGGGTTTTACCACTCATGTCCTGCATCTCGGTGCCTACGAGACAGCTTGCATTTTCTGTGGGGATTATGTTTAAGGCTTGGGGGATATAGGAGAACTTCCTCAAATTTCTTGGAAGCTCAAAGGCCAAGAGAAAAAAAAAGTTCTGTTTCTCTTCGTGTTTAGGAAAGTATTGGGAGGTCGTGGCATCCAAAGACTAGTTTGAACGGGGGAAGGAGTGAAGAGTGCGGAAGGCCATGGATAAGTGAACGGATTTTTCTCCCTTTCTTCCTTTCAGTACTAAGCAGATATAATTGAATTCAGGTAAATATCATTCGAGGCAAATGCATATCATGACTCCACCTTTTACCATTATCATGCCCCTCTGTCACCTCCCTGCCACCCCCCACAGCTGGCTCAGGCTGAGTTTTATATTCTGCCCGGCTGTTTCTGGGATTTGTGGTTGGTTTATGGTTGTAGTAAAATGGCCTGTGGTGTGTGTGTGCAGCGGCCAGCTCTCTGTCTGAGCCTCGGATGCCGGGAGGTCACATAGACTGGCTGCCCAGTATTGTGGTTCGGGTACAACCCCATTCCCTTCCAGCTCTGGATCTCTGTGTCCAATGCAATAATACCCAGTGTCTACCTACATCCTGCCATGTGGTAGCTATATAAGGAAGCAAAACCAGAAGCCTTAGATTTTTCTTAATCCAACTCCGTCTTCTTTATGAATAGTGCCAATTTCTCCTAGAGTCTGGGATTAAGTTGTCTGTTAGTTTTCTTTTTGGGTGATTGTGATTCTTGGTCTTTTTCTGTCTTCGTAGGCATTTTAATGGGCAGTTGGGCAAGACTGAGTGGGTAGCTCATGGCCAGATGCCATTCCTCCCCAAAGTCCGACCCAGAGCCTGTCGAGCTTCTCCAAGCTGCTGCACCAGCCTGTGACACTTCCTCCCTCATGGAACCACCCAGCTTGATCTGCTGTCGGTTTAGTTTCATATGTTTCCTCTCCTTCGGTGAGCCAGCTTTTCACACCCATCATGACCTCCAGTCTCTGGACATTTCTGGGCTCTCTTCTTTATCATCATCTTCCTTGTTGTTTTGCTTGAAGATTATAGTTCAGTGGTTAGGGAATTAGACTCTGACAGCAGATACTGACCAGCTTTGTGACCTTGAGCAAGTTTCTTACCTTGTGTGGGTTTCAGTTTCCACACTGTAGGATAGGGATCATTGTAGAATGAGTGGTTCACAAATATAAGGTGTGGTGGTCTCTCAGAACTGCCCATCTGGTACCTAGGTTCTCCTCACCTCTTCAGTCTTGCCCTCGGCTCCACCTCAAACCTGGGGTCACTCTTCCTCCGTGCTCCTCACATCTCTGGTTCTGAGCTGCCTGGCATTGCTGGAGCAAGTCATGGGTGTTGGTCATTGCACGCAATAGCAGTTCATTCGTGAGAACCTCACTGTTCTTACCACTTCTTGGCAATTCTGTTAATTCCTTATTAACATGTTGTGACAGTCCCCGTGTAATAGTTCCCAACACTATGCTGTTCTTTCCCTCTGAGTACTAAAAAATAATAATAATAAAAAATAAAAAATAAATCAAAGACTTGCTGTGACTTCTCATCATCTTGGCCTTTGAGCATCATTCCCTCCTGTTGTATGTTCTTCTGGGCATCTCACCATTTAAAAAAACATCTTAGCTACCCTGTCCTCATCTCTGCCTGTTTGGATTCTAAGTGCTGATGAGGTTGTTCCTCATTGTCACCACAAGTGAGGACATCCCAGGCAGTGCTGTCCACAGTGCTAGGGCTCCTCTGGGTCTCCATGGTTCTCCCTGAGCCCAGGCCATTGTCAGGTTTTGCTTGATCCTCAACAATAGCCTGCTTCTCTTCTTATCCTTCATGAGTCATTCTTCAGGTTACTGGGGAAAAAAATCTTTTAAAAGCATTTACCAGGTCTTGTCTCTCTCTTATTTAAATGGCCTCTGGTAGCTTCCTAATCTATTATATGTAGAATAAAACCCCAGCACCCCCTTTCCTCGACCTGTATAACCCAGCCCTGCTGCTTTTCCAGCGTGGCTTATCCTGCTGTCTCTGTCTCTGGCTCACAGTGTTGCAGACCCCCGGGGGGGTTGCCTCCACTTTCCTGGGGCGCCTGCTGGAACGCAGCCCCTCCCCCTACTGCTTACCTCGTTGACTCCACCTCACCCTTCAGCTCTCAGTTCAGATGGCAGCTCCTCAGAGAGAACAGCCTTCCCCAGTTACCGTCTGGTTATTTTATTTTCTTCCCATCACCAAGCCTGTCACTGTCTTGTTCATTTACTGTTTCTGTCTTTAGTCCTTCACTCTGCGAGGTGAAGGGTTGCTGGCCATATTCGCTTCTGTCATCCAAGTACTTGGCCATGGTGGTCAGTGCAGAGTAGGTGCTCAAAGAGTATTTATCGAATGGAGGGAACTGTCCTCATCTTTTGTGTCAGTTAGGACTGGCTTTTGGTGGCAGAAACCGAAACCCCAGGGAATGTGGCTTAGCAAGTAGAGGCTTTAGTATCTGCACTTCACAGAGTCTGGAGGAAGGCAACTGTTCCCTTGGGAATGCTGTCAAGGACCTGGGTTTATTACTTTGCCATCCATGGTGTGTGGATTTCATCCTCATAGTTGCAAGGTGTTGTGGCATCATGCTTCAGATAGGAAGAAGGGGCAAGGCACATTCTACCTGAGTCTATCCTTTTTATCTGCAAAATGATAGCTTTCCCAGAAGCTCAAGTTTCATATGCTTCCTCTCCTTCGGTGAGCCAGCTTTTCACACCCATCATGACCTCCAGTCTCTGGACATTTTGCTTTGCTTGAGTCTTCATTGGCCAGAACTGTGTGACGTGGCCATCCCTGGCCACGAGACAGACTAGGAGACCGGGGCTCTTAGTTGGGCAGGCACCACCCTAAAAGTTTCACGGTCCTATTGGCAAAGAGAAAAGGGGAAGAGCGAATATTGGGTAGGCTGCCAGCTGGGCAACTAGACCTTTCATCCTCAGTCTACCTCAGAGGGGAGAGAAGATTGGTAGGAGAGAGATCAAGAGGAAAGGAAGGAAGAAGAAGGAGGAAAGGAAAGAGAGCAGAGAAAGGTCTGCTAGAAACCAGAGCAGCATAATTACTGGTATGAAGATTTTTAATGATAATAAATAGTGTTTTTAGTATATCATGTCTTAAGTGAATTCACAAAGGTTGATATTTATTGGGAAGGTGCATATGCTAATATTGAACTGATTTTAGAAATAATACAACAGTAACTTAAACTTAAATCTTTTGGAATAATCTTTTTTTTCTTAAGATTTTATTTATTTATTTGATAGAGAGAAACACAGCTAGAGAGGGAATACAAGCAGGAGTGAGAGAGGGAGAAGCCGGCCTTCTGCGAGCAGGGAGCCTGATGTGGGGCTCGATCTGGGGTCTCCGGGATCATGACCTGAGCCGAAGGCAGTTGCCCAACCAACTGAGTCACCCAGGCGCCCCTGGAATAATCTTTTAACATCAGACTCTGTGTGGTGTCCATGACACGTGCAAGGGGCAATCCTTTGTTTTCTGCTTTGTTTTCCTGCATAGTTAATGCCAACCGGACACTGATGTGCCCACTGATACTCTGTGGCACCAGTGTCCAATCCGTGGGGACGTTGTTTAGAGGTCTGCTGTGTGGGGTCTCACTGATGCTCTGGCTGGGGGCTCTGTTGGAGACGCAATAGACAGCCCATCAGCTCATTTAAAGACTTGATAGTTATTTCCTATGGAAATCTGAAAAACCCATCCCGCTACTGTCTCTAGGGCTTGTGGACTTGAGGGCAAGAGGAAACTGAAAGGATTTGAAGAAAATAGCGTGGCTGTTTGGGAAACCGGTCGTCATAACAACAGGGCACAGCAGCGGCTACAATGGAAGTGGCAATTGCCTGCACACACTTCATAAGGGGGACGATTCAAGTTGGAGCCCGAAAACTGAGGCCTCATTAAATTACTGCATGTGAGAACCGCTTTTCAGGGACAGTCTTCAGAGCAGTGGGGCTCCGGCTTGCTTGGCTGGGGCGATGAGTGGTGTGTGTGCAAACACAGGTGAACACCACCCCTGGCTCCCTGGCTTGGCTTCCCTTAGCTGCATGTCCAGCATGTGCCCAGCACAGAGTGTTTATTACCTAATTTTGCTATTCCCGTTGTACAGTTGTACAGATGGGAGAAGTAGAGAGGCCAGAGGACATAGCCAGGGCTTGAAGGTGGTAAGCGGCTGAGCGGGGTTTGGAACCCTGCTCTGTCTTCATTCTGAGCCCTGTGCTCTCTCCTTCACGCCAGCCGCCTAACTGATCACTAGCTTTGGCCCTCATTGTCTTGCAGCTCCACGTTTGCAACAGCTTTGTGACCTTTCCCCCCCGCCCCCAGTCACTGCCTTTCCAGTATCTTTCCTACCATCACCAGGTGAATATTCCTGAGGCACAACTGGGATCCTTATTGTGTTACTCTACTCAGAGCCTTTATGATTTTTCTTTGCCAACTGAATGCAAATGTCTTAGCTTGGCACCTAAGGCTTTCTCTTCAGCCTTGTCTTCCACTAGCTGTCTGCAGGTCCTCTCCACTCAGCCTGACTCGGGATTTGCCCTTTGCCTGAAGCACCTTATCCTATTGCCCCCTCCACCTGCTCTGAAAGCCCCACAGCTCCTGTGCGCCCCTTCAGTCCCATGTTCCCTTCTAGCACACACCTAGCACACTTACTCTGTTTTGCATTTTCTTATTTATGGCCGTGTCCTGTCTAACGTCGTACCATATACAGACTGTCAGGAAATTGAGATGGACTTTTACTGGGGCGAGCTTTAGGGAACAACACGTGTGAGGGGTGAACAGGACAAGACTGTGCTAAGGGAGAAGTTGAATTATTGGGGGCCCTGGAGCAGGGATGGTCCTTCAGATACTGTAATGAGAGGCATTTTCTCCCTATGCCAGCCAAGTTTCAGCCATGGTCTGCCCCAGTGAGGGGACGGGAACTTAAGTGGGGCCACTTCCTTCCACGAAGGGCAATTCCTAGAGAGGCACTCAGGTGTGAGGCTTCAGTGGTCACCTCTCCTGGCCCTTGAGGATCTGCTGCAGGGAGATCCGGGGAGGGACCATACTCCTTATTTCTCAGTCAGCTTCCCTAGGGGCTACCCATCAGATTCACTTGGGCAGCGTAGACGAAAGACTACTCCAGTGCTTCTGTAGGGGCCAGAAGGCCTGCAGGCTTAACAAGTTCTCTAGGTCAGGACAGAGTGGAATTCCCTGGTTCTGGGGTGGGGCTTAGGATTCTGCATTTCTAACGAGGTCCCAGATGCTGCTAATGCTGCTGGCCCATGGACCCCTCAGAGAAGGGGGTCCTAGATCTCAGGGTGGCCAACCTTTGCTGTGAAGGGCCAGATGGTAAATATTTTAGGCTTTGTGGGCCTCATGATCTTTGTTGCAGCTACTCAACTTTGCTGTTTTTAGTACTAAAGCAACGAAAAGCGATACAGAAACAAATGGCCGCAGCCATGTGCCAACACCCATTGATGTCCTGGGCGATGCTGAGTCTTGACCAGGTTTAAGAGCCACAGTCTTTAACCCTTAAGGCAGCATGGAAGAAAGAAAAGAACAGTCCTTGCAGTTACGACTCCCAGCCCTCAAACTCACCTTTAAAGAGCTTAGCACACATTGAGCCCTTAGCAACGTTGGTGGGATGAGCAAACAAATGGGACTACGAGCATTTCTGACCTTGAAGGCAATTTTTGAAGGTTGTTAAAATATCTCTGATGATGTTAAATCATGACGGCATTAGATATTTTATCACGTACATCATGCTCCTGAGTGGAGTGGGGTCTGGAAGTGCAGAGCATCCTGGCCGCACCTGGAGTAAGGTGCCTGGTTCTCTGGGGAGCTCTCCCCGCCTCGGGCTTCCGGGAGTTGGGACTCTGCCATCCCTTCAGCATGGGTCACATTGATTCAGTGCTGTGAGCGCCGCCTCCACAGATGCCTCTCCCAGCTGGCAGCTCTTCTAAGGGTGTGGGGCTGCATCCAGGAGCTGCCAGGGATTGTCCTTTTCCTGGGGTCTCTCTGAGCTTCGCTCATCTTTCCTTAACTCTCAGTTTCCGACAGCCTGTGATGCCACTGCTGGGAGTGTTTAAAAAGTCACACACAGGTGTCTGGGTGGCTCAGTCAGTTGAGCGTTTGCCTTGGGCCCAGGTCATGAACCCCACATGGGGCTTCTCGCTCAGTGGGGAGTCTGCTTCTCCTTCTGCCCCTCCTCCCACTTGTTCTCTCAATCTTTCTCTCTCTCTCTCTTTCTCAGAGTTGCCACATGTCTGGTTGGTTGTGAGTCTGGGCAGCTGATGAATGGGTTGCTGTTAGGATGTTTGCTTTTCTGAGTCAGGTGTTTTTTTGTAGAGGCAGGGGCTTCTAGCCATTATGTAAGGCTGCAGAAAACCCCCAATGAACTTAGAGAAGAGAGATCACTTAAATAGAAGCTGCCAAAAACGTTAACAAAGAGACCCAGGGAGAGTGTGCTCAAGTCAGTTAGCTTTATTTTTCTGCTTTGGCACAGGAATTCAAAATTCAAACACTGACTCTTGTTAGAACCCCCAAGCCCATAGCCACAAGCAAAAAAATCAGTGGAAAGTATGATGAAAACTTATATGAGAAGGTGATTTAAACATATGTGCAGACACACACACACACACAATTATATCTTCAACTGAGCATTGCTCTTTCCAGTGGACACTAGCTGCTGGCAATTGCTCAAAACAATTCTGGACTCCCTTAACTGTGGCCTCAGGCATTTTTTTTTTAACATAACGCTTCAAACACATACAATAATTTAAGACCTTAAAATGATGCACACATATTTCAAAAATCTATATATAATTGGGAGAATGGTATAGCAGACCCCCACGTATGTTACCCAGCTTCAACAATTATCAACGCATGGCAAATCTTGTTTCCTCTCTACCTCCATTCCCCTTCACCAATTGGACTAGTTTAAAGCAAATTCCAGAAGTTCATGTAATTCCATTAAAAAATACTTTCACATTGCTCACCAGAAGATGGGGACCCTTTTTAAAAAGATATAAGATTGAACCATATGAAGTAGACATTTCTTTAAGTTGAAATGGTGTAATATCAGCAATTCTAATGCTTCAAACTTATAATCACAATACCATTATCACACCTAAAAATTAATGAAAATTCCTTAATTCTCTAATATAACCGAAATTCAGTCATGTCCAAATTTTGCCGATGGTCTCACCAGTATTTTTTCTATGATTGGTTTATTTGAATTGGGATACAAAAGATGTCCACACATAGTATTTCATTGATCTTTTTCTTAAATTTCATTTAATTTATAGATTTCCCATTTTTCTCCTTCCCCCTTTCAATTTTTATTTATTGAAGAAACCTGTTTTTTTTGTACTCAGAGTTTCCCATGTTGAGGGATTTTGCTGATTGTATCCCTATGGTGTTGTTTAAAAAGTGTCCCTATGTTCCCTGTAAACTAGTAATTAGAACTGCCTGCTTGATGGGATTCATGTTCAGTTTTGGGGACAAGAACACATCCTAAGTAATGATGACTCTTCTTGCTGCACACATGAGGGACCTTACAGTATTTTGTCGTCTCTCATTGCGTGGAGGTTATGATCAGCTGTGCCAACCCGATCCATCCATTATAAAGTGTCTCATCTTCCTCTTGCTGATTATCATTCCTACATCAATCATTTTATTAGGAATTGCAAAGTGATACTATTCTAACATTTCTTCAACATTATCTGGAATTCTTCTATGAAGAATAACTTTTGCTTGTTTCCCCTTTGGTTTCCCTGAAAAGTTAGAGTAAATGCCTGTTTCCCTTTGATGATCAGTTTTCAGTGCATTCCCTAGTTTCTTCAAAGGGGATCAACAGTGGTTGTTTTTTTTTTTTCTTTTTAAGATTTTATTTATTTGAGAGAGAAAACACATGAGAGAGAGAGCACGTAAGCAGGGGGGGAAAGGTAGAGGGAGAAGCAGGCTCCCTGCTGAACAGAGAGCCTAATGCAGGACTTGATCTCAGGACACTGGGATCATGATCTGAGCTGAAATTAAGAGTCAGATACTTAACTGACCAAACCACCCAGGCACCCCTAGATTGCTGTGTTTTAAAGGTTCATATGTTTCATTTTGCTGTTGTGGTAAATTTGCTTTTTTTTTTTTTTTTTTTCCATTTCAGTTAAATTTTGTCTTGTCTTATATTTTGGTAAAGAACATGATTCAAGTAGCAAATCTAAAAACAAGTTACATTTAAGAAGTCTAATTTTCATCTCTGCATCTACTCTCTTCCCTTTGTCCTCCTACATATACTCATTTTATTAGTTTTTTGGTTTATCTTTTCATTAAAAAAAGTATACACATATACTATTTCTGTACCTTTTTGTACCTTTTGTAGTCCAGAGATATTATCAAAGCAGTCTATAGATAAGTTCCTCATCCTTTTTTATAGTATAATTGTGTGGTGCTCCCTTGTGTAGATATGTTATAGTTTATTAAACCATTCTCCTATTGATGGCCATGGGATTGTTTCTAGATTTTTGCTACACAAATAGTCTTTTCCATTTTTTTTTTTCATTTTTGCCAGTGTGATCTTTAGGTAGATTCTTAAAAGTGCGATGGCTAGGCAAAAGGCTGAATGCAAGTGTAATTTTGCTCAATATTGCCAAATTCCCCTCTTCAGGCCTTGTATGTTTTGCATTTTCACCCACAGTGTATTAGAGCTCCTGTTTTTCCACATCCTTCTCAACACAGTATATTGTCCAACTTAGGGGACTTTGTCACTTTAATACATAAGACATTGTAGCTCAGTTAGTTTTACTGTGCATTTGTATGAGTAAGGTTGCTGTCTTTTTACATGATTGTGGACACATTGCTTTTTCCCTCCTGAATATACAGTTTGCTCATATCTCTAGGCCTGTTCTTTTTTTTTTTTTTTTAAGATTTTATTTATTTGACAGAGAGAAACACAGCCAGAGAGGGAACACAAGCAGGGGAAGTGAGAGAGGGAGAAGCAGGCTTCCCGCCCAGCAGGGAGCCCAATGTGGGACTTGATCCCGGATCTCCAGGATCATGACCTGAGCTGAAGGCAGTCGCTCAACAAACTGAGCCACCCAGGCGCCCTAGGCCTGTTCTTTTGATCATATTTAGTAGTTGCAAATCTTTGTGTTTTGACGTTGACTGATATATTTTGAAAATGAAAAAAGTCCCTAGCATTATTTGGTAAATAAGATTTTTGGGTTTTTGCTATAAGATGGAGCAGCTGGGGGCTGGCGGGGCATCTCTCTCTTTTAGTACAACCCCAGGGCTTCTCTGTATGGTCTTTCTCCATGGGCTGGTTTGGACTTCCTCAACAGCATGGTGGCCTCAGGGCATTTGGACTGTTTACATAACTGCTCTGAGCTCCAGCACAGTCCCAGCTAAAAAAACAGAAGCTGCATTGCCTCTTATGACCTCGCCCTGGAATTCACGTGATGTCACTTCTGCAGTCTTTTGGTTACAAGTGAGTCACAAACCTGCCTGGATTCAAAGGGAGGGAATTAGACCCCACCTCTGATGAAGGGATGGCAAGATTCTAGAAGAGCATGGTGGTTTTAAGAACTGTGAAGGGTCTGAGATTTTACTGGACTGGTTAGCCTGTGAGTTTCTTGGAAGCCAGTGAGACACAAGACTCCCCGGTCAGAAACAAAGGCACAGCAAGCTTCAAAGAGTTGGCGTGTTTGCTCTGATTCCTTTCCCCAAGTCTCAGAGGGGCCACGGAGAGGGGTCCAGGTGGACGTCTACACATACAGTAGACCCTGTTACCGGAGATTTCTGTGCCCGCTAATCTGCTGAAACTCTTCCCAAGAAGAGCGGTCTTGTAAATGCAGTTAGTGCTCCCTGCGAGCTCCCTGCAGCTCTCTGCAGCTCTTAGCACTGTGGATCTGGCTCATCTCCTCTGCCCACACCCTCCTCCCCAGTTTGGAAATTGGCTTTTCCCCTCGGTTTCACTGCCCCCACTGCTGGTGATTTTCTCTTCTACCTCTGATTATGTTTTCTCTGCCTCCTCCTTTCTTGGCCCCCTCCTTCCTGGTTCCCCCTCGCCCACACCCATGGAGATGTGACTCTTCACACCCTTCTCCCAGTAGTCTTCCCTCATGCAGCATGAGCTCATCCACACCTCTGGCTTCAATCTTCTCCTGGTGGTGGCTCCATGACTCTCTCCTGACTCCAGACCCACATTTCCAGCTGCTCAGGAGACATCTGACTCTTGTCAGACAAGTGCATCAAATTCAGCTTGCCTCAGGCCTGATTAACCTCTTTTTCCACACATCCATCCCTGCTCCTGTGTGTCCTCTCTCAGTTCACCATGGTCCTCTTCTAGTTGGCCAGATAGAAGACTTGGCAGGTATTTTGCTTTCACTCCCATCTCTCTCTCTCTCTCTCTCTGCACATCTAACGTGGCATCAGATCCCACAGACTGTCTCTGAAATGTCTCTTGTAATGAATCATTTCCATCTTTCCAGCTCCAGGAATAGGATCCTAGTTCAGGCCTTTAGTAATGTTCATCTTCAGATTGTTTCCCATTGACCTTTCTGGATGTGGGGTATCTTGATAATGAGGCAGCCATCCCCTTCCTCTTTCATCGCTCCTGCCTATCTCACCCCAAACCATAGCTCAGTTTAATCTTATGCATTTCTCAGATAGAGAATGCTCTCTTTTTAGTTCTTCCCTTCCTTCCTTCTTACAAATATTCTTCAGCACCCAGTGTAGGGTGGGCAGTGTTTTAAATATGCCTGACCATAAGTGTGATCCTGTCACTCTCCTGCCCCAAAATGTCTTATGACCCCTGTTTCCTATTAGAAAATGATGAAATTTTCAGCATGGCATTCCAGGCCCTTGGCCACCTGGCCTGAGCCTTCGGTCCCTACCAGTTCCACACTCCTGAGTCCTTACTGTTTCCTGAGCCTGCCCTTTCCTTTCTGTTCCATCATTAGCCTTACATTTTCCCCAGATGGAACATTTTACCTTCACACTTTGTTCATTATACAAGACTAACCCAAAGGCCACTCCCTCTGAAAAACCTCCCTAAGTTCTCTATAGTCCCCATATCCCCATTCTATTTTATTTTGTCCTTTTTGTTATTATTTCCGCTGTTGTATAGTCAGCCTTGCATACATGTGCCTAGCCTGCCATAGGAATGAGGGCTCCTTGGAGATAAAAGTTGTGTCTTGTTCATCATCTGTCCCTTATGAAGCCTGGAGTGAAATAGGAGCTCCATTAGTGTTTTCTGAAAGTGACAAGGTAGGCACACATACTTTGTTATCCTGTCTTGCGTTTGAAGAAGGTGACAGACTGTTGCTTGACTGCAAAACTGTGAGATTTCCGGCACGACTCCACGGGCTTTGTGAAGCTCGCTGCTTGCATGGCCACGTAACTCCACGCTGCCATGACCACGCCGTTGCTGTGCTGCATGGCTGCATGGCTGTGTGGCCACGGCTGCTAGCTGTGTGAGCTGCATGAATATACGGAAACCCCGCTGTCTGGACGAAGTTTATGTGGCTGCGTGGCTGGGTGTAGCTACTCTACCATGGGATGGTATGGCTGCGTAGCCATATGGCTCCATTGCTTTGACGACAGATCTTTCCTTTGCTTTTCTGTGAGTTACCTCATGATTTCTAGCAACTTTTTGAGGGGGGGTGTGTTCTCCTTAGGGAAGCCGTTGGCCTTTGGGGTGGGACAGCTGCAGGCATTGCTGGACATTTAGCATCTCTTGATCCAGCCACCAAATGGCAGTGTGGCTTCCTTTAAGACACCAGAATGCCCCTGTACCTTTCTAAACTACCTCTCTCTCCACCTAAGGCCCTGAGAGCATGAGCACAAGGGGAATAAAGTGCAGGAAAAGTTACAGAGAAATTGCGTTCATCAGTAAAAGTTTATAGCTGAAACAGATCCAAACAAACCCTGGAGTTATTATGAGACAGGACCAGGGCGCCTAGGGCCTTCCTGACACCCCCAGCAGGCTGCAGCCTAGAGGGTATTTTCTCACCTGCCACCTGCAAATTAGAGATTTACTTGTTTTCATGTAACCAGTACTTATATATTTTACTTACTTTGAGCCAGACACTGTTCTAATCACTGAATACTTGTATCAACCCTATGAGGTCACATTACCCCCGATCCCTTGAGGATGAGGCCCCACAATACTTTCCTTATGACACAATTGTCTTATAAGAGACAATGCTCTAGCACAACCCCAAAATGTTTGGGGCAGATGAATGTTGTAATGTATATCAAGGACTTAGCTCTCCGTATATGCTCCATGAATACTGGCCATCATTTATTATGGATGTGACTCTGTCCCCCTTCCCAATGTACTTCCCTCATTTAGGCTATACAAGTTCAAGTCCTTTTAGATGTTTTAGGTCTAACTGTCATCCAGGTAGGGCCTCTCTTGTTTGCTTTTCCCTGAAATGACCACACATGATGGGTACAGGATGTGGAGATGTCTTGGAGAGAGGAGGTCATCTTCACACAAGGTTTTTTTAGGGACCCTGAATTTAAACTTCTGCCTTTTGTGTGATGCTTGATTCTTAGAATCCACTTGCTTCTATAACCACAGAGGCACTTGTTTCTGCCAGTCCCTGCTCCTGAAATGCTGCATGGCCCCTTTGGTTGTTTCTGTTCCAGAAAGTGTGAGAACAAGAGGGAAGGGAGGTGGACAAAAAAGGAGACAGAAGCAAAATATTCATCGTTGAAAGAGTAGGAGAGAGCCCTGCTTTTCCAGACTGCTTTTTGTAGTCCTCAAGAATACTTTCTACATTTCCAAGGACCTCCTTGAATCTGGGCTTGAAATGGAGAAGCTATATAGATGGGGGGGCACCTGAGGGTGGTTACCATTTTCTGAATGCACAAGAATACTGGTAAGGAGACTCATAGCCAGCATGTTGGGGAGAGGCAGATAGTGATTTACTGTGATTCAAAAATACCTAGTGTTATTTATTTATTTATTTATTTTTTAATCTCCAGAGTGCTTAAATAAATATATTTGAATAAGTCTCTGGGTTGTTGAATTTGTTCAAACCCAAGGAACGCATTAACTATTAATGAGGTGCTTGTGCTCTTTGAAAGCCTGGTAATAATCCTCTTAAAGGGCCATCATCCCCAGTTAATCTCTTCCTTTGTGTGCAATGCTAAAGAGAGCATCTGAACTGGATTTACACTCCTCTGATGCCCGAAGAGACTCAGCGTGCCACAGTCACAGGGCACAGTAGGATGCTTTAATTCTAAATGGACTCTGAAAATATACATCTTAACAATTAATTCTGATGATTAGATCATAAGACAAATGAAGAATCTCATTCTAGGAGTGATAACCTTTTGAAACGTATAATCTTTTTGCCTTCATGAGTCACTTACCAACACCATTTTGCCTCGAATGGTGTTCTGAGTATTTATTTAGTTACCTAGGTTTTCGTTTTCTGTGGTCCAGGCTTTGCTTTTTGGGTGATATAGAAATAGTTGTCTTCAAAGGGCTGGAGACTAAGACGGATCAAATATCTCTGTCCTTCCAATTAGAGAAGTGACCTTACTTTTTGCCTCTATGAATGAATGAATTTCTTTATTCAGTGATTACTTAGGGAACACTTGAAAAGCCCTTAATGTAGTCTTAGGCAGTCAGGAGAGATCCATGAAGAGTCCTTGGTGTCCTCCTACACAGTGCCATCCAGTAGAACTTTCTGTGATGATGGGATGTTCTGTGTCTACACTGTCTGATACCCTAGCTACAGCTCTTGATCACTCGAAGTGGGCCCAGTGCAGCCGAATCTCTCGTATTCTTTGACGTTAATTTGAATTTACATAGCTCAAGTGTAGCTAGTGGTTACTATATTGGAAAGGGAGGTAGAAGAGATAATAACCTGATTCATACAGTTAATCACAATTGTAAATGTTACAAAAGAGAAGACAGGTATCCTGGAAGATGAAACTGGGAAATGTAACCTGATCTAAGTCTCACTGAGACGTCTCTGAGATATTGATGTTTGTGTTAAAAATAAGTGCTTGGGATTCACTAGTTTGGGGTTGGTGTAGGCAACATTTTTAACAGAAGGAAGAGCATGGGGGCACCTGGATGTCTCAGTCAGTTAAGCCTCTGCCTTCAGCTGAGGTCCTGATCCCAGGATCTTGGGCTCAAGCCCCATATCTGGCTCCCTGCTCAGCAGGGAGTCTATTTCTCCTTCTCCTTCTGACCCCCCTCCCTGCTTATGCTCTCTCTCTGTCTCAGATAAATAAATAAAATATTTTAAAAAAAGGGGGGGAAAGGAAGAGCATGTACAAAGACCTTGCGAGCAGGAAGAGCTTGCACTCTCCAGCCAGTGTGATTAAACTATCATGAAAGCAATGTGGAGAGGAGGCAGAAGAGGGCCTGGAGGTCTGGAAGGGCTGGGGGATAAGGAGTGGAGAATAGATGGGGCTGGGTCACATTAGGACCCCACAGGCCGCATTAAGGGCCTTGAACATTACACTAAGCAGTGAGAAGCCTTGAGCAGGGAAGTCACTTGATCCAATGATTAATATTTTTAATGTTAAATATTTTCCAGTTATATACATGCACATATTTTAGAGTCAGACAGTTTCTATAAGGCTTGCTATGAAAATCAGCAAGTCCCCTGCTGTGCTTCCCAGTTTTCAGTTTCCTCAAGATAACTGCTTCCATTTCTTTCAGCTGATTGTCCTGGTTTTTACTTCTCTGTCTCTAAATACTATGCAAGTATTACTCTTTCTCGATGTTGCAGTTGAAGACCTGGTCTACTGGTTACCCACAGGGAGGGTGAAGATGTCACTCTTACTCCCCCCACCACTCCCAGTAGAGTTGTAACATAATTTGGTTAGATGGAGGTCAATGTTTGTATTATTATGACTTTGTAAACACTATTCACAGCTGAAACATATGATCTATTGTGATTACTTCTTTTTTCACACACTATTTTATTTTTGCATTAAGAATTTTTTTAAAAATTTGAACTCAGTACTAATTCATGTTAAACTATCCTCTGGTTGTATAAATTTCCTTTTAACATGTTTAAGCACATTAGGAATTCTATCAGTTTTTTTTCTTTTTGAAGAACTTGCCCTCGGTGCTTTCTGACCTGCTCCAGTCTGGGCTGCTTACTTTCCAGGCTCACTACACAGCCCTTGGCTTTGAATCTATCTTCACCATTAACCTGAGGATTCTCTTAGCCTCTGTCTTGTGTTGAGTTGATACCGAATGTCCTGGATCCTGTGTCTTCCTCTTTCTTGGATGGTTCTTTTATTTGGCCAAGAACATGCTCTAGTAGCTTCCTGTGTGGGAGGTAACATTTCTGAGACAACATTAAAAAAATTCTGTATGCTTTCTCTCTTCAGTTGGTAGTTTGGCTAGTTTAAAGTCTAGTATGGAAATCCCGTTCCTTTAGAGGTCTAAAGGTATTGCTCCTTGTCTGCTAGGGTCCAGTGTTGGCTGTTGAGAACATTTCATTATATTTCTTCTTCCCCTTCTCTTTGTTCTTGGGGGATCTCTTGCATGTTTTTTGTTTGTTTGTTTGTTTGTTTGTTTTTGTGGGATTGGGGAATGCAACAAAGCTAATTGCAGTTGCAGTGATAAAATTCTTCATTTTAAAAATTTGAACTCAGTGAGCCCAATTTGTTTGGGTTTTGTTTTGTTTTGTTTTAAAAAAAACCACGGGTTATGGTGTAGAAAATGGATTTGGTGTTTCCTGGTCCTTGTGTATTATATGAAGTACTGGGTAGAATTTGTCTTCCAGGAAGATATGTTCAAGTCCTAATTTCCAGTGCCTGTGAATGTCACCTTGTTTGGATATAGGGTCTTTGAAAGTGTAATCAAGTTAAAATAAGGCTATACTGGATTAGAGAGGGCCTTAGTCCAATTATTGATATCCTTATAATTTTAGAAAAGATTTGGACACAAACAAAAAAAAGAAAGAAAAGATTTGGATACAGACAGAGAGGAGAAAACACCATGTGAAGACAGAGGCAGAGGTAGGAGTGATGCATCTTTGGGCCAAGAAATACCAAGGAATGCCAGCAAACCCCAGAAGCTAGGAGAGAGTCATGGAACAGATTTTCTCTCAGGGCTTCTAGAAGGAACCAACTCTGCCCACTTTGTGGTCTCAGACTTCCAATCTCCAGAACCGTGAGAGAATAAATTTCTGTTGTTTTAAACCCCCCAGTTTGTGGTATTTTGTCACGGCAGCTCTAGGAAACTAATATGGGTGAGTATTAAATTATGTAATTTAATGTTCTTAGAAATGGAAGGTGCTTGGAGAAACTTCAGTTTTCCTAGAAATTGAATGTGCCTTCAGAAATGAAAGGTAATTTTCCCTGAAGTAGGAATTGTTCTCTATATCATTTATCTGTCAGTTTCATTGAGTATATGTCTTTTCTTGAATGCTATACAAACTGTCACAGTGTAGCACACATCTGTATGTATCTTATTTTTCTGGCCAGCTTATAAAATGCCCGTCTGATTTCTTGGGAAAACCATCAAGTCAAACAGAGCCAGCTGAAGTGTAGGAAAGCCAATCTGGAAAAAGAGAGTCCAAATATATCTCCATTTCTCTTGATCCACCACTGGTTCTTCCAGCAACAAGGAACCCAGTAGGACTTTCTCCTCACCTCCTGCTGCCTCTTCCTCCTGAGCTTACTGGGGACCCGGGTCCCCCAAATCCCTCCATGCAATCCAGATTCTAGTTCCTCCACATAGATTTTTCTAAGGACCTGGTATTATCTAATTCTGCCACCATGACCAAGTCCCTTACTGGTGACCATCCACTAGGATTTTTCAATTGCTTTGGGAACACTCATTTTATTTTTTTATATTTTATTTCAATATGTTAACATACAGTATTATATTAGTTTCAGGGGTACAATACAGTGACTCATCCCTTCCATACAACACTTGGTGCTCATTGCAAGTACACTCTTTAGTCCCCTTCACCTATTTCTCCCATCCTCCACCTACCTCCCTTCTGGTAGCCATCAGTGTGTCCTCTATAGTTAAAAGTCTCTTTCTTGGTTTGTTTCGTTTTCCTTTGTTTATTTGTTTTGTTTCTTAAGTTCCACATATGAGAGAAATCATGTGGTATTTGTCTTCCTCTTACTGACTTATTTTGCTTAGCCTTATACTCTCTAGCTCCATCCATGTCATTGCAAATGGTAACATTTCATTATTTTTTTAAGGATGAATAATATTCCAATGAATATGTACACCATATCTTCTTTCTCCATTCATCAATTGATGGACACTTTGGCTTCTTCCATAATTTGGCTATTGTAAATAATGCTGCGATAAACATAGGGGTGCATGTATCCCTTCGAATTAGTGTTTTTGTATTTTGGGGGAAAATACCTGGTAGTGAGATTACTGGACTTAGAGTAGTTCTATTTTTAACATTTTAAGGAACATACCATACTGTTTTCCACATTGGCTGCACCAATTTGCAGTCCCACCAATAGTGTGACCATTCATGCTAAAGAACACATTAGTAAATCCTGGGCAATCACAAGGGCCCATGGAGAGCAGAGAGCAGCAACAAGGAGAGAGAAAGAAAGATCTCACTGGCAGATTTTGGGTGTCCCCCACCTGTGTTCACCTCTCAGGTCAGAGTGAGGACCTGGTTGAACTCAGGAAAGATGAGCTTTCCACCCCAAATCAAGATTGTACACGAGAGAGGATTTGACTATCAGTCCAAAGGCCAGTTCTCTACAAGTCAATTTGCCAGGTGGGAAATCCACTGAATGCCTAAGAGCTTTACCCCACTTGGGGTCCTGCCTCAAATTTGGTGCAGCCGCTTTGTCTTGGAATGGTTAGTCTAGGATTGTTTTAAGTACAGATGAGTTGGATTTTCCTTAAACCGTTGTTGCTGTCTGCCCTCCCTCTTTGGAGCGCTGCTGGGTTCCCGGATCCACTCCCAACTCCTGTCCCTGCCCTTGACTGCTGGGTAGGACCACATATAGTTCCAGCAAACTTTCGTAGACGACATGTAAAATTGTTGTCTGATCGTGCTTAGGGGATTGATCATTGCACTTCCCTTTTTCCCCCGCCCCAGTGAAAAGAGTATTTGATCAATTAGCTTTCGGTAAATTGGTCTTTCAGTGAATTGATTTTGGGTGAATTATTTTTTGACAAAATGACCCAGAGGCCGTCTTTTGCTTTAGGAAGTCAGTAGAAGGTTATGAGGATTAGGTGATTAAGTATCCTGAAGTCTGTTCTGCTTTGCTTCTTATTACTGAGGCAAATTTCCACATCATCTAAGATCTAGTTTTCCTATAAAATGGGAGTAATAACTTCAACTTCCCAGATGTAAAGAGGTAATTGACCCCAGAGACAACCTGAACAGGTTTTTTTTTTTTAATTATAATCTACTTAAAAATGCACATATCAAATTAGGTAAAGTTGCCCCTTACAGCTCAGTCATAAAACAAAAAATAATTTACAAAGGCGAGACCTACAAACTAGAAAGCCAGTAACATTGTGAATAATATCATTAATTTAACAGATAATTTTGTTTTGTAGAAAATGAGTTACACTGTTGATTTCACTGGTAGAAAGATATGTTCATTTGTTTTCTATTTCTTTTTGTGCACTCAGTGCTTTTAATTTGGGACCACAGTGGACCATCTGATGAGTCATCATCATTATCACAATTATTTTTCATTTTAAAGGTGATGCCAGTTGCCAGTTTTCATCACTCCCTGCAAGTCAGGACCTTGAAACATGGGAACTGCGCACCACATCTGCTGACAGTGGGATGCTATCATTTCCAGCTCAGCACCCTGTATTTCCTTGTGCTGCGTGATTATTCAACTCTCCCATTCTCTTCTCTGTTTAAATGACACAAAAGTCTTCACCTACAATGTTATTTCCTTTTTACATATGCAGTGGTCTCATTTATACATTTTTTTTTTTTTTTTGCATTTTAGACTATTAAGGGAGTTGGTGCCAATAGAGCCTTAAAAACAATACCAACGGGGGCATCAAAATCATGGAATTCTACTACATCCGTCTGGATGACCTTAAATATGCATATTATAATTTTTTCCACAATTATCATCCAGATGGAAGCATGAGAATATATCCTCAGTTCTCCCAGGAGTTTGCTGACCCCGGCATTTTTAGGCACATTGGTCAAAATGTAGGAAAGCATCTAGCATGTAGAAGGCACTTGGTAAAGGGTAATTGTGAAATTTACATCAGAACCATCACTAAGGCCAGAGATGGCCAACCTGTATTTTTAAGGTCAAATCAACTGGATTTCAATGATTCCATCTTCCAAAAGCTTAATAAGATATTAGGAAGAATATTATTTAAATTAAACCCTGACAAAGTTGAATTTGAATCTAACTAGTAACATTGGTGCCAGAAGTGAGTAAAGTGATCTGAGGAATGCAAACTTAGTTATGCTTCTTGCCCCACAGTCTTGCAGTTCTCAAAGTCACCAGGAGGCTCCTGAGAAATTTCTTTTAAGAACCTATCACATGGGGCCTCTGGCTGGCTCAGTCAGTGGAGAGTACAACTCTCGATTGTGGGATTGTAAATTGGAGTCCCATATTAGGTGTAGAGATCACTTAAAGAAATAAACAAACAAACAAACTAACTAACTAACTAACTAAATAAATAAATAAATAAGTAGGTAAGTAAGTAAAAACCCTATTGCATCAAGAAGGAAGATGCTGTGAGGAGGGCGTCAGCTATCCTTGTGGAGAACACTGGTCCCCCTTGTAGAGAACACTTGCTCCTTAAGCATTCCGGAGAATGAAAATTACTCAGTGAGGACACTGAACAGCTTTCAGGGCAATAAGACTCCAGGGGCGGATGGCTAATTAGACCCTGAAAGGGATCTGGATCCTGAATCTACTCTTCCAGGCTTCTTCCCCAAGATGGACTTATTCTTTTTTTCCCTTCCCTTCCCATTCTCCTTCCTTCCTTCCTTCCTTCCTTCCTTCCTTCCTTCCTTCCTTCTCTCATGCTTATAATTTATTGTTGATTTTTTAATTAACATATAATGTATTATTTGCTTCAGGGGTACAGGTCTGTGATTCATCATTCTTACACAATTCACAGTGCCCATCATAGCTCATACCCTCCCCAATGTCCATCACCCAACCACCCCATCCCTTCCAGCCCCCTCCATTTCAGCAACCCTCAGACTTTTTCTGTTAGAAAGACTCAGTTCAGTCTACCTCCTATGTGTCTCTGTTACTACTTACACAGAACACTTCTGACAGTTCTGGTCACCAAATGTGTGTATTGATAAGTGCTGGAAATGAAGACCTGTCTCTACTGTGAGTTAAAAAAAAAAGGCCCATTCTTGGTGGCTTGTTCTTTCTACCATGGCTAGACTCCTTAGTGCTTCAGAAAAGCCCTGCTTAGGAAGAAAATGTTGCTGGGTTAGGTTACTGGCATCCTATCTCCATGAAATCATGGTCAACCAAAGAAACTTAGCTGCTTCGGGGTGCCTGGGTGGCTCAGTTGGTTAAGCAACTGCCTTCGGCTCAGGTCATGATCCCGGAGACTGCGGATCGAGTCCCACATCGGGCTTCCTGCTCGGCAGGAAGCCTGCTTCTCCCTCTCTCACTCCCCCTGCTTGTGTTCCCTCTCTAGCTGTGTTTCTCTCTGTCAAATAAAATCTTTAAAAAAAAAAAAAAAAAAGAAAGAAACTTAGCTGCTTCTAGCTGGAAAGACATTAGGTTAGTTTTATTAATAAATTGTGTGTTCCAGCATAGTTTTCACCATTTTGAGTATAAAGAATGTTTTATAATATAAAAAATGTCAGTATTCAGTATAATGTCCCAAACTTTCAGTATTCACTGATTGAGAAAAATTGATCCCAAAATTTGACAAAAGGCTCTTATGGATGCAGTAACGTTTTTAAATGAATTTTCTTCTTTGAGTCTATATGCATTTGGAAAGTAGCAGCGAACATGTGAGACATAGTCTTTATTTGACCTGCAGACAATGTTTAATGTGTCTGACTTTGCAGACTTTGCTGTAATTCTACCTGAGCAGTGGTCCCCAAACATGGCCTGTGAGCCAGTGCCCTGACCAAGTTACCATTGGCTTGCAGTGAAATGAGAAACAGAGCCAATGTATGGAGCTCTTACTAGTCTCATCACAGTGTCAGCCCCACAAGCATAGGGCCCATGTCTTCTGTATATGTTTACTGCTACACCTTCAGTCCCAGTACACCACCTGCCATATTGTAAATGGTCAGTGGTTATTGAGTAAATGAAAAAATGTGTTCAACTTAAGACAGTTCTTTATTTTGATAGTGCTTCCTTAACGTGATAGTATAAAGTAGTTTGATTTTTTCCTAAGCTTTATGTGACAAAATAAAAAATCTACAACCCTGTGTTGTGTTCTGTATCAGTTAGGGTTTGGTTTAATTGTGAAGAAAAACCAGGAAGAGCTGTGTTTTTTAATGAGATAGATGTCTGTTTCCCTCCAGGGCTAGCACGGTGGCTCCAGAAGTTCTCAGGGACTCAGCTTTCTTCTCCCTCACAGCTCTACCATGAGCTTACTGCTCCGCTGTGCTTGGGGGGGCCTTTGGACTTATGGTCCAGGTGTGATGTCGCATTCCAGGATAGAGGAAGAGAAGGGAATGGCCAGCCTCCTGACTTTAAGGAAATGTTCTGATGTTGAATTACTGTCTTGTACATCTGAAATGAGCATAACACAGTACGTTAACTAACTGGAATGAAAATAAAAACTTAAAAAAGGAAAGGAGACCTTCCGGTAGCATCCAATATCACTTCCATCTCATTGGCCAGAATCTACTCACATGGCTACATCTAGCTTCAAGGGAAGATGGGAAATGACTTTTAGCTAAGAGCACACATCAGGCTAAAAACCAAGATTCTGAAACAAAGGCAAAGCAAAGGCTTAATATCACATGGCCGTTAGTTAGTAGTGTGCCCACAGTCCCCCAGACTTTTTTGATCATTTAGGAAACATGGGAACCACAGCTGCAGAATGCTCCCCCGCTCTGTCTCTATTGCCTGGAATTTATACAGATTGCTATCCACTCAGCAAAACTCCAGGACAGAGCCTATCAGTGCGGCCTGACTGCTCTACCCTCTTCTGTTATTCCTCATGCCTCCCTCCCAAAACACTAGAAAGCCCAGAGACTTTTCTCTCTTTCCTTTGACTCAGCACTTTCTCAAGCCAAAGCAACTCTCTCTTTCCAACTCTGCCTTCACCTTCCCTCTGTTTCCACCACCTTCAGTTTACTCATTTTCCTTTATTAATGTAATTCTCTGATAGCATGAACTCCAATGAAAGGTTATGCTTGAATGAAAGCAAAACATAAAAAATTGAAAACGCATGCAAATCAGATTGCTGTGAAAGAATTCCTATTTTCTTGATTATGTTCTCATTTCAGGATTATTTTGTCATTTCTGAAAAATATCCTTTTGGCCATGGTTTCTGATCTGATTCCTCTCTTCCATGGTTATACTGAGGAAAGGAATTCGTGGATAAATCTATTCATTTCTAAGGGTCTCAGAAGTCTCCACCCTCATTTAAATAGACTGACTTCAGGAGCGCCTCGGTGGCTCAGAGGGTTGAGCCTCTGCCTTTAGCTCAGGTCATGATCTCAGGGTCCTGGGATAGAGCCCCACATCAGGCTCTCTGCTCGGCGGGGAGTCTGCTTCTCCCTCTCCCTCTGCCTGCCTCTCTGCCTACCTGTGATCTCTCTCTCTCTCTCTCTGTGTCAAATAAATAAATAAAATATTTTAAAAAATAGACTGACTTCAGCAATTAGGAAATGGTACCTTGAAAGATTTTGATTTTTATCATTCATATTTATGGCAAATAAATTATATACTAAATTAAGATTATTAGCTATTTGATTGCTGGGAATTGCCTTTGGGTGGCCTTTTCCAGCTTGGCCCCAGCTGTTGGGCTGTGGACCTGGAGCACAGAGCGTACCCCCCAGGTGGGCTTTTTTCTTTTTTTCACTTTAAATTTATTTTATTTTTCCAGTGTTCCAGGACTCATTGCCCATGCCCCACACCCAGTGCTCCATGCAATAGGTGCCCTCAGTACCCACCACCAGGCTCTCCCATCCCTGCCACCCCCTCCCTCCAAGTCCCTCAGTTTGTTTCTGTGTCCAAAGTCTCTCATGTTTTGTTTCTCTCCCTGAATTACCCTACTTTCCATTTTCTTTCCTTCTCCTACTGTCCTCTATATGACCCCTTATGCACCACAAGTAAGTGAAACCATGTGATACTTGACTTTCTCTACTTGGCTTATTTCACTCAGCATAATCTCTTCCAATCCAGTCCATGTTGCTACAAAAGTTGGATATTCATCCTTTCTGATAGAGGCATAGTATTCCATTGTATATATGTACCACATCTTCTTTATCCATTCATCCGTTGAAGGGCACCTTGGCTCTTTCCACAGTTTGGTGATTGTGGCCATTGCTGCTATGAACATTGGGGTACATATGGCCCTTCTTTTCACTATATCTGTCTCCACACTTAGCAGGAGTCTGCTTAGATATTCTCTCTCCCTTTTCCCCTTTCCACTCTCTCTCTCTCATAAAGAAATAATAATTAAAAAAAAGATGGAAAGGAACTTGCTCAAGATCATGCAGCTAGTGGAGATAGATTGAAACCAAGCCTGCTTTCCTCCAAAACCCTTCCATGGAGTCCAGACTTTTAGAATTCATGGGCCAGTAAAATTTTCTAAAAACCTTTAACTTAAAAAAAAAAGATGTATGTTTGCATACATGCTACTATAGAGTAGCATAATTTCTTACTTTGCCATTAGGGCATGGAAAAGGTCTGTCATTTGTTATTATTACCATTTTGTTGAAAAGACTTATTTCTCTGTGTGTATGTCTCTTCTCTCCCTCTACACAACACACACACACACACACACACACACACACACACCCCATTTCTAAATTAACTCAGCAAGTATTTATGAGCATCTATTATGTGCCAGGCAATGAAGAACATGGTAGTGACAAAATAAAAATTTCTCCCTCGTTATTAAATTCTAAGTAAAGCCTGATGCAATTTAAGAAAAGACAGAAAGGACATAGTATGTTAGAAATGAGTGCTGTAGGGGGAAAAATAAGACATGGAAGAGGGATACAAGGATGTGGGGGAGGAAGGCTTGTTGAAGGTGAGGGAGCACACCATTCTTGCTGGAAAAGGCTGTGTGCAGTCCTAGCGCACACACATACCCACTGCATGATGTCATTTTTCTCATTGTACCACACACTGGGGAACTTGCCTCTAGGACCTGACATCTGGAACCCTCTACCCTGTGCTGTCCTAGCTCCATAGAAGTGGGGATGGGAGGCACTGGTGGGGGCAGTTCAGGCTCTACTGCTGGTTCATTTCTCCCCAGCCTTAGTTCTTATGGTGGGCTTTCATTTCCTAGGCTGCTGATTGGCTGAGGTTTAGTCTTACCTAAGACATGATCCAGGAATTTTCTCATTATGCCTCAGAGTAAATCAGTGTTACCAAGAAAGAACTATGAATCAAAACTTCTGCTTTTTGAGGACAGAGGTTCTGGGGCCCTGTCTTGTCCTTCTATTGTACTACCTTCCCTTTGCTAGACTTGCTAAATGGGCCTGAGCCAGTGAGGAGCAGTGTATTCTCCCCATGTGTTTCCAGCTTCTTGGAGGAAGAATATTTATGCAAAATATCCTTTCATTCATGTTAGGAAGGTTTTTCTTTGGGTTTTGTTGTTAAGTTTTTGTTCAAAGGTGTTTCTCAAACTAGAAATAAGATGATAGAGGTGTTCCGATCTCAGAAGTTCCATTTCTCTCTATAGCCACCCAACTCATACAGTGTTTCTCACCTTCTTAGCTGCCTGGGTTCCTCTAGAACCTGAGTTTCTGTCTTCTTTCTCTGAGTACAGTTGTCCCAAATTCTTGTGAAATGAGTAGGGCCACATGGCTCAGAGCCCAGAGTTCTAATCCTAGCTCTGCCTATGAATAGGTTGAGACCTTGGGAAAGTGATTTGAACTTTCTGAACCCTGGTTTTCTTATCTGGTGTATGAGATAATAAGAGTATCTACTTCATGGGGTTGTTGTGGGTATTAAACGAGAGTATCTGTGATAACTATGATGGATTGAGAGTGCATTATGCGCCACACGCTGGTCTAAGTGCTTTCTGTGTATTAGGGAGCTGAATTCACCACGAACTCCTTCCTATAGAAGCCATTAATGTCTGTATTTTACAGAAGATGGAACTGAATCACAGAGAAGTTCAGTAGCTTTCTCAAGATTACTCTGTGTTCCTCACACAAAGAGTGATGGTTTTCATTAATATGGTCTCTGGTGAAGAAATTAGGAACCATCTGGTCTCTGTTTGTCTTCAGAGCTCAGCCTGGAGCTGCTACTTAATAGGGGAATTTCATTAACGGCAAAGGAATAGATCAAGGCGTGTTTCTCAAATGTTAAAAACTTAATTCTCATAGAAATAGGAGCAGGCATCACTATCTGTTGGACTCATTAATGAGGGTCACAGCAGGATGATAAAGCCCAGTCAAAAGAGAAGATGAGGGTGTGGTTATTAAAAAGGCAATGCGAGGGCTCCTTGTCGCTCGAGGGAAGTATTCTCTATCTTGGCGGCGGTGGCGGCTATGTGGCGCTGCTCATGTGAAGAGTTTGTACCGCACTAAGCGCCAGTGCAGAGAGGAGCCAAGGGAAGTTTGGGAGGTCAGTATCAGTGACAACATCCTGGATGTGATCCTGTCCTATAGTTCTGGGTGGAATCACTAAAGGGACATATAGATCTCTGTGTATTATTTCTTACAACTGATGGCAAATAAAAGGTTAAAGAAAAGCAAATAGCTCAGAAAAAAAGACTATGAGAAACATGGTTTATTTTAAATAGGCTGTGGAAAGAAGGAAAGCTGAGATAAGATTGCTAAATTAAATATAAAACTTGTTCTATTTTATGGGGTAAGAAAGAAACCCCCATCATCTTTGGGTTTATCCTCTCTAGCAGATGGAAAAGAAACTCAACACACATCATAAGTTCACAGAATTGTAACATACTTGGGTCACAGTCACAATGCGAACAAAGTTGCACATTCTAGAACAGGGTTTCTCAACCTCAGCACTATTGACATTTTAGGCCTGGAAAATTCTGGTTGTGGGAGGCTGTCCCATGCATTGTAGGATGTTTAGTGATATTTTTGGTCTCTATCCACTAGTTACCAGTAGCTTCTCCCAGTCAATAACCAAAATGCCTCCAGATACCTTCTAGGGGTCTAGCTGTCCTGGTCAAGAGCAGGCTCTTAGGGCCCACAGAGCAAGAAGACCTTTAGGTGAGCTTGTTATTAAGTGCTCCTAGAATGACATAAATCGTCTTTTGTCATTCTTCCCAAGTTTTTGGTTAATTATTCACGAATAAACCCACCAGTTACAGGGTCATTGTGCTGGACAGAAATACAATGTGCCCTGGCTGGAGTCATAGACGTTCAGCACAGCAGGAGCCTTGGAGAGTCACTGGGCTCGGTCCAACTCCTCATTTTACAGCCGAGGATTGTGAGTAGAGATGGCTTCCCAAAAAGCAAACAGCTAGTCCGCGGCAGAGTATGTTCAGTGAAACCCTCTCTCCCGTTCCAAAGTGGATTTGAGGCAGTTGTAATGGAGTCATTAAAACTGGGTGAGGACCAGTTAGGTGCCAGGTATTGAACTAGGCTCCAGGCTTGGGCAATGACTAACGCTTGAGTTCCTGTTCTCAAGGTACTGGGGTCTTACTGGGGACATGCGGCTGTTGGGAAATCATGACTGTGAGATTTGGAAATGACTTGAGGTGGATGGGGGCTGGTAGAGGGTCACTACGGCCTTAGGGTCTCAGGGCTTAGGGAAGCGTAATGAGGCCTAGAATTCCTGATCAAGGAGGGGTGGTCCTATCCTCAGCAGGAGCCTGAAGTTGTCGCTCCTGGCCCAGGGGAATGTGAGGTCTGACAGGGATTTGCCCACAGGGCAGTCCTGGGCCAGGTTCTGGTATGACTGGGAGCCAGAAAAGAATGATAAGAGACGGGATGCAGAAATGGGACCCAGGGAGAACAAAGGGGAGAATGGAGCCGATTTACAGCCGAGAGAGAATGCCAAGGATAGGACAGGTGGGCTAGTGGGAGGAAAGCAATCCCCAGATGGAGAGGGAAGACAGCTGGAGCCCAGGAAGAAGAGAATGGGGTCTGGCCACACAGCGTTTGGAGCAGGGCAGTGCCAGGGGCTGGTTGTTACCAGCCATGATAGGGAGCTGAGGGGCACGGGAACCTGAAGCCGGGACCTGCATGCAGGCTGCACCGGGGCTCACAGGGGCGCACCTGGGAGGGGTCGGTCTCTGGAACGGAGACTGTGCAACCCTCCAAACAAAACTCTGGCAAGGAGGGAGCTCTGGGCTGCGGGTGGGGGGCGGGGAGGGAGCTCGTGCTGCTTTCTAAGATACTTTACTTGCCAGCATTAACCTCTCTCACTGTAGCAGCTAAAGGCAGGAGAGTGCTGCCTTCCAGCCCTCACCGCCTTCTTCAGGACTCACTGCAGGGTCAGGGAGAGGCAAACGGGGAAAATAGCCACCCTCACTGCTCCCGTGGGATTTCTGGAAAGGATCAGACAGGGCGCGTGAGAGGTGCCAGGTGAGGCACTGCCTAGAAGTTCTCTGGCGGGCAGCAAGCTTTCCTGGGGGAAGATCTTTTCCAAAAAGGAGGAAAAATATGCAGAGGGGAAATCACAGGGATTATATGAAGATAAAGATAACACTGCAAAGGAACCAAGATGAAGATTTTCCAATCCCCAGATTTTTATCAATCCAACTTCCTTAGGGCTCTGGC